>JAAGEH010000125.1:25067324-25115107 GCA_011751065.1 Lasiurus cinereus | reverse complement strand
AGGAGGAGGAGGAGGTGGAGGAGAGAAGAAGGAGGAGGAGGAGAAAGAGGAAGAGGAGAAAGAAGAGGAGGAGGAAGAGGAGGAGGAGGAGAAAGAGGAGGAGGAGGAAGAATAGGAGGAGGAGAAGAGAGAGGAGGAGGAAGAATAGGAGGAGGAGAAGAGAGAGGAGGAGGAGGAAGAACAGGAGGGGAAGGAGGAGGAAAGGAAGAGGAGAGGAAGAGGAGAGGAGGAAGAGAATAGAACCAGAATGGAAGAGGAGAAGGAGGAGGAAAAGGCAGGGGGATAGGATGGGGAAGGGGGAGGAAGAGGTGGGAGAAGGAGAGGGTAGAAGAAACATCTTTAAATGAGAAGTAACTTTGAAGTAGCTTTTCAAACTCAAAACCAGAGGTGATGGGTCACCTTTTCATTTTGTTTCCTTTCATTCTCATATGCCCATGTTCTAATCGGGAGAACTATTATCACTAGGTGATGATTTAAAGAAAACTGAGGATCTAAAAGATCCTTAGAACCATTCTAGCATTTTCTTCAGTAATGGCTTCACTGTATAACAAGGAAGAAAGAAGACTTTTAAGTAGAAATCATGTGTCCCTTCACCCTCCTCCTATTCATAAATTCTCATTATGGAAACCTTGTTAAGAGGAAATCATTACCAAGACTAGTCAATTATATTAGAAAACTTTTCCTATCTTGACACCAACTCCTTGATATGTCTTGTTCCTTTTTTCAAATGAAGACAGTAAGAAAGGAAAAGGAGACATTCTGATCCTTTTTCTAATGTAAATGAAGCTAATAATGTCCTGAAATATAAGTACACATTACTAAAAGTAGATACTATGTTTAACAAGTGATGAAACAGCACAGTAGGGAGAAAACTTGAGAAAAACTATCGTCCTCCATAGACCAATGGAAAATAACACCATGTGCAATTGTTTCTTACTTTCAAAATCAATAATACTTGCCTTACCCAGTGGTAAGTTATATATGAAAAATACTGTACATTAATCAACTTTTGTAACCCAAATCATAAGTCATCTGAAACTTAACTCTGTGATTTCAGACAGGCTTTATCTTCATTTTGAAATCCTAATGATTTTAGCTTTAAGTCACTGTCCTGTGTCACCTCTTAATCAAAGAGCTAATGATCTATAAATAAAAATTTTAACGCAGTAGGCAAAACTCTCTATTTATAGGAATATTTTTGTGCTCAGAATCGTTTTTGCAAAATGTGCAGTCAAAACCCAAATCCTCTGCTTCAAAAAGTGGAATGGTTACATAACGGATTACTTAAAAAAATAAACAAACAAACAGAAAAACAAGAATGTATGACTTTATAATTAAATAGAAATTGGAGTTACTTTGATGGATAATAACTATAATTTTTATGGAACCTGGTACAAGCTTGATGCTTAATAACATCACCTTCATTCTTTGCTTCTGTTTACTTAACATCTATTTTTTTTGCCACCTTTTCTCAGCCAGGTGCCGCCGCTGTGCCTTGCACATAGCTGCAACTGAAGGAATATTGTCTCCTCCTTCAGAAATCCTAGGGTTGGCACACCTTGCCCACATCGGTTATTGCACATCTTCATCTCAGAAAGTATTCCTGTTAAATGAACCCATTCACAAATACAAATAGGCCTCCAGGGTTCTCCTTTTCTTCTTCTTCACTCTCTCTTTAAAAAAAAATCATCCGTTAAATGTAAAGAGAGCTTAGATGGTTAGACTGGAAAGGAAGTATTTGCCATTGTGCAAGGCAGGAAAACGTGAAATGAGCACTCGTGATTCCGGCTACCCTGACTCCTGTCCATAACTCACTGCCTGAGCCGGAATACTCTCCACACCAGTCTCACCTTTCTTTGATGCCTCCCAGTCTTATTCCCTTGACACTCACCTTTATTTGAGCTGAACTGAGCAAGATCTGAAGGCCCAGGGCCGTAGTCGGCAAACTGCGGGTCGTGAGCCACATGCGGCTCTTTGGCCTGTTGAGTGTGGCTCTTCCACAAAATATCACGGCCTGGGTGAGTCTATTTGGAAGAAGTGGCGTTAGGAAGAAGTTTAAAAAGTTTACCTCTCAAAAGAAATTTCAATCCTTGTACTGTTGAGATTTGGCTCTGTTGACTAATGAATTTGCCGACCACTGGCCTGAGGGCATATGCCACAGCTTATCTAAAGAGAAGTTTTAGAAATGAGCCACATATTGGACAAAAGTAGTTTAAAACTGATCATTAAGAATGTGAGAAGCAGCCTGGCTGGCTTGGCTCAGTGGTTGAGCATTGACCTAGCAACCTGGGGGTCACGGTTTGATTCCCTGTCAGGGCACATGCCTGAATTGCACGCTTGATCCCCAATGTGAGGCATGTGAGAGGCAGCCAATCAGTGACTCTATCTCTCCTTCTCCCTTCCTCTCTGAAATCAAGAAACATATGTTTTTTCAAAGAATATAAGAAGCAGTATATAGGAATTAAAGTATACATGGTGGAAAATGACCAGATAAGAAAAAATGTTGCCAAACTTTTTTTTTTTTTTTAACAGCATGTTCACTTTCTCCCAATTTCTAAGTGTGACTCTTCTGGATAATTCCAGCCATCTGTGTAGTCAGTATAAATAGATTAGCAGAAGATATGGACTTGAACTATGACCTGTTGGACGTGGGCAAGTCCTTAGTTTTCAAAGCTGGTTGGGATTGGTGGCAGTGCAGGAGGCATCTGGTCAGCAGCACAAGCTGACAGCCACCGGGATGCAGAATGTGGGAAAGATAACGTAAAAGAAGAAAAGCATTATAAAAACAAGTAGGAGAGGAAGTGGATGTGTGACCAAGGCCACCCTCCACCCTGTCTCTAAACCAGTGGACGGCAAACTGCGGCTTGCAAGCTACATGCGGCTCATAAGCCACGGTTTGCCGCTCTGTTGACTAATGAGTTTGCTGTCCAATGCTCTAAACTATTGCAGGTGGATGACTGGCAACCCTGACCATGGAGAAATTCCGGGAAAGTGTTTATTTTTTAAAGAAGCGTTTTTATTTTGGTGGAAAATAAAACATAAAATTAAGACAAATCAGAAAGCAAGTGACAGAGGAAGAACAAAGGTGGAAGAAGACTGTACTGGCCCTGCAGACTGCTGGGCCCACTGCTCCCTGCAGAAACTCTCCCAATGGGGCCCAGGTGCCTGTTTTAACAAGCCCAGTGGGTGATTCTGGTGCAGGGTAGTTCTGAGAACCATGCTCTAAGCCAGCGGTTCTCAACCTGTGGGTCGCGAACAGCTAGCAGGGTCTCCTAAGACCACCAGAAAACACAGATATTTACATTAATATTCATAACAGTAGCAAATGACAGTTATGAAGTAGCGACAAAAATAATTTTATGTCGGTAGAAGACCAATGAAATACACAGAATCTCATTCAAGACAAGTCCTTGTCTGTCCTGATATATATGCTAGAGCCATAACTCCACATGATATTCATAACAGGAATCCCTCATGATTACAGAAGATGAGCAGCTGTGTGCCAGCAGAGCTGTGCAGGAGGCACTCAGAGGCCCTGCGAGGCAGGCAGCATGAAGGAGGGCGGTGGGCCAAGCAAGGACTGTGATGAACCGAAAAGAGCACAAGCCCCATCCACAGGATGCAGCCATTAGTCAGCTCTGGCTTTTTTTGTTTAAATATATATTTTATTGATTTTTTACAGAGAGGAAAGGAGAGGGATAGAAAGTCAGAAACATCAATGAGAGAGAGACATCGATCAGCCGCCTCCTGCACGCCCCATACTGGAGCTGTGCCCGCAACCAAGGTACATGCCCCTGACCGGAATCGAACCTGGGACCTTTCAATCCACAGGCCGACACTCTATCCACTGAGCCAAACCAGTCTTGGCAGCTCTGGCTTCTTGTTGCCATGGGGAAATGCAAGCCCAGTATTGCTAGACTTTCCACTATTTTTAGAAAACTAGAAATAAGATCTTTTATGCACAGTAAGCATATTTTATAATACTGACAACTAGTTCAGTTGAAAAGAATAGGAGGGTTTATACAAAGATATGAATATCAGGAGGTGGGCATCACGGGGGGCCATCGGAGAAGCTGGCTACCACACAGGAAAAGCCATTATGTATGGAAGGACCTGTGATCAGATTGACACAAGACAAAAAAGATGTGAGCTCTCTAAGGGCCGGCTCCATATTCCTCCAGTCATCAACTCAGTTATCCCAGTAACTGACAGTCCTTGGCCTGTGGGGGGTCTTCAATATTTATCTATCGAATGAATGAAGAACTAAGTATCAGGTGGAGTCGGAATGATGTGAAAGAAAAACTGGTCCTGACAGCTTACTTTTTCTTTTTCCCAGAACACTTCAGACCTTCTAACATATTGGGGTTTTTTTGTTTTGGTTTTATTTATTTTTAAAGATGTTTTTTATTTGAGTTACAGAAGGACACAATGTACTGTGTTTTCTTGCACCTGCTCCTGGTATCTTGGCCGTGGGCACCTCCATTTGGCTCATGCTCAGAGTGGCCTTGGCCATTCTGGTGTATTGACAACAAGGCTGCTCTGCTCCCTTTGGCCTTGACTTTCTGGGCACCGTGGTGTGATCCCCACAACAGAAAATTATTTGGTTGACCATATATAATCTGTGAATTAGAGCAGATTTAGGATTATTTTTCTGATAATCATAATCACTTACATTTTCTTTCCAACATGTATTTTTGTTGGGGAAAACGGTTCAGTTACAAGCAGAATACTGGCAACAGCAGAGAGCTAGTCATCATCTTTCAGGTGAGTCACCAAGGAAAAGTGTTGAGAATGCTGTCAGAGGATACAAAAATCTGACCTCAAGTTTCCAGCAAATTAAAGTGGGTTAACACTAATTAGCTTATTAATATCTATCATACCTGCCAATAAAATTGACCCAAGTAAAAAGAAAAAGTCATAGGAGCAAGATTTTGAGGTCCTGCTAAGTATTTCCTTCTTGCTGTCTCCCTGAAGCAGCAAAAGCCAGCAACAATAGCACCACCACCACAAAAATGCTGGTCATTGCCGAGACCGGTTTGGCTCAGTGGATAGAGCGTCGGCTTGCGGAATGAAAGGTCCCAGGTTCGATTCCGGTTGGGGACATGTACCTTGCTTGTGGGCACATCTCCAGTGTGGGGCGTGCAGGAGGCGGCTGATCGATGTCTCTCTCTCATTGATGTTTCTGACTTTCTATCTCTCTCCCTTCCTCTCTGTAAAAAATCAATAAAACATATTTTAAAAAATGCTGGTAACTGAAAAAATAATATACAATGCAATGTACAGATCATGTATCATAGAAATCTACACTTGAAATCCATATGATTCCATTAATCAATGTCACCCTAATAATTTTAAGAAAAATAAATGAATGAACTATAAATAAAAAGTAATAATTTGCAACACTGACTTGTGAATCCTTGAGACACAATACCTTCGATCTCTGAGATTCAAATCAGACCTGACTTCCAGGCTCACTGTCATTACTAAGGAGTCTAGACCAAGAACATCGACCTGCAAACAAAGCTGCCAGGGGAATGCCTTAGGTGTAAATTTTCTTTCTTACTGTGCATTTCATGATCATAATTTCCATCACCTTTGCCACAGTTGAAGGGAGCCAGAGCCAAGATGCTGCTAAGAGAGAGACCATTGATTCTGAGTTGGCTGGTGGCCTAGCATGAGTATTCGGTCCCAGGAAATGGTGCACACTTGATAATGACCAATGTAATTGTGGTGTCAGTTACAATTTTGGAGCCAATAAACCATGCCCCCTGATATACGTGCCATGTCCACCCGCTGAATCTGAGCTGGGCCTGCAGACTGGCTTTAATAAACAGAAGGCAGCGGAGAAACTCTGGGGTCTAGGGTCTAGAATATCTGGCAGTGAGTTCTACAAAACACTCAGCACATTACAGCTCCGTCCAAACCCCTGCCCTGTGAGACCTGACCAAACCCTAGTCTGGCTTCCAGTAGCCATGTTCCTAGAATGACCCCTACCCCCACTCCTTCAAATGCCCGTCTGAGAACACTCAACATGCCAGGAGAATTTAGTGTCTGTTCCGGCCAAACCTGGTAATAGGCAGGTCTCTGAACTCCTTCTTGGAAAAGTGACTTTAGAAAGCTTGCAATGAATGATAAATCCTTTCTCTGCCTTTTGAGATGTAAATTCACTCCCCAGAATGTTGCTTCAGGGATCAGAGCTGTCTCTCTGGAATACAAACATTCTGGGGAGATAACTGTTACCTCTGCTCCCAGTTCCTGGGGAAAGATAAGGGCCTCATTTGGCAGAGGCCTTGCTTTAACTCGCACCACTGCCTCCCTTCATAGAGATGCCAGTGTGTTTCTCCTCCAGATAAGTGCCAATTAGCAAACCCAGAGGCCTAGTTGAGTCACATGGACTAATCTCTTTTTACCCATCAGTGCCTCTCCCCCCGCACACCCCTTCCTTTATGTCATGCCTCCTGCCTTCGGATTCAGTGAAGATGAGTTCAGTTCATGCGGGCCTTTCTTCAATATTGTGATAGTTACTACTGAGTATTCTTTATCACATTAATAATGTCCGGCTTTGCTTATCTTAAAACAGCTTCTGCTTTTGATCTGGTGGCATTGAGCCATGATATAAGAAGTCCAGATACTCAGCTGCAGAGACAAGGAGAGAAGCCACAGGAAGGGTGAGACCCTGAGACTGCTTAGAGAGAAACACAGACAACAAGTCATATATATATATATGACTCCATGCAGGCTGTCCCATGAGCCCCATCCTCATCAGGGACCATGTGTGAGTAAAGAAGCCACCTGACATGCTCACATGCTCCTGTCCCAGTGAACATCAGCGGACACACAAGATCTCTATCTGCTGACCTTGTGTAAAGTCCTGACCCACAAATAAAATAGTTGTGGGTTTTAAGTAATAGATAACCAAACAGCAACCAATCGGCTCTTTTGCTGTGGAGGAGAGAAGGCAGTCAGCAAAATCCACAAGTCAACAGAAGCCACGCTTCAGCTGAAACAGTAAGTAAAGAGGAGAGAAGAGAAAGGACTGCCAGTAGTAGCAGAATATAGTGATAAACTGAATGGGAGGCTACCCTGTTTCCCTGAAAATAAGACATCCCCCGAAAATAAGACCTACTCCCAGTTTTGCCTCTTGCTGTAATATAAGACATCCCCCCCAAAATAAGACCTCCCCGATAATAAGGACTCCCCCTAACATTAGGGCTCCCCAGAATATAAGGCCCCAGAAGCTACTATAAAGCATCTGACTCCTGATTTAAAGAGACCTCACACTGCCTGAACAGCTCCGGCTGCGCTGCGGCCAATCAGTGAGCTGGTTTGTGATGACAACTTACTACCGTACCGTATACAGGTAATAAATTTATCTTTTTTTTTTTGTTCAACAATAAATGTGTACCGTATTCTTCTTCATGGAAAAATAAGACATCCCCTGAAAATAAGATCTAGCGCATCTTTGGGAGCAAAAATTAATATGACACTGTCTTATTTTCAGGGAAACAAGGTAACTCATGGAAAAGGGTGGAACACCAAATGCCAGGGAGCTCTGAGAGTGCTCCCTAATCCTCAGCCATGCTTCAGTTCTCCACCACTTTTGACCTGCAGGAACACTGTCCTGAGATTTCCTGAGTATTTCCTGCATTCGGCAACAGCATATCTAACCCACCATTTCAATCCTTTTCTGATATCCAAATTTGCAAAGGCTCCTCCTTCTAATCTCTGAAATGCCCTGGGCATGTGTCATTCAACAGAAGAAAAGTGAAAATTAAGAGGGAAGGTAAATTCTTAACATTCCCATTTCCATTCTCAAATCCTTCGAGGAAACTGTTTTCTCTTTCCTGGGAACTCCTGGCGTGAATGGATGGCATTTCTTATTTACTATATCCCATCTGGAATATTCTCTTAACTGGCCATCCTGTTATTTTTCTCTTTAATGATAACTCTCATTTTCATGTATGTACCTGAGGGTAAAACAGACTCAGGCTGATCAATCTGCAACTTCCTGGGAGACGAAGGCTTGGAAGATTTTCTACAATAAAAAAAAAAATGATGAACAGACACGGATATCTAACTTTCAAACTTCCAATCTTCACAGAGGGAGTTACAGAAGCCAAATTTAATAGGTGTGTGACTGGCCCAGTTCAAGGGCTCCCAAATCTAGTAACTTTGGCTCCAGAAAATCAATGGGACTGACTGCAAATTCTCAAGCAGTGAGAAGTTAGCTTTTAAAGCTTTCTCATAGCCCTAAGGAGGCTAGGAACTTGGAGAAAAAAAAAAGGAGTGGAAACTAAATCCTCAAGAAACATGGAAATAATTTATTTAAGTCAAAGACGAGATTCTTCCTCCAGAACTTGATGAATGAAGCCGTCAAAGCAACCAGGGTTTCCTTTTAACAGTATTCATGAGCCTGGGCCCCACTGAGCATTATCGCTAATATTATTCATGCATCTTTCATCTCTTACAATGATCTATAGTTGCTGAGTGAAACTGCATGTTAGCTCCAGGGGGCGGAGGGGTATAACTTAGAAGCGCAGCCTGAATCAGAAGGCACTATTCCCACACTAGCTTCCTTGCGTCTCTTTCCCACGCCTCTCACCAAACATTATGCACATTCCTTGTTTTTTTGTGTTGTTTTTTTTTTTCCTTCCAAAGCAGAAGATTATATGAAAGAGTAAAATGACAGCTTCCCACCCCCCATTTCTACCTCATGCATGGCTTGGAGTGAGACAGACCCTTGCTCAGTCACTGTTATATTAGGTGTTTTCATCAGCAAATCCTTCAAGGGAAGAAAGAAGCTATTTCCTGGCAGAGACATGTATTATGCTTGGACCAGTTCAGTTAGATGGATGCTGCTGATGGTTGAAGTCAGGATGGGGGTGGGGTTTCATGCTCTCTCTAGAGGAGGTTTCTCTTAGTTGGGCAGATTAATTGCCAGCCACTTAGAAATGCATGCCAGGCCCTGTCAATAATCACACAGCCTTGGCCCAAACCAAGTTGGCAGATTTCCCCTCTGAAGCAGCAACCTTGACCCCGAACAGTTCCCACGATGCTCAAGGAAATCAACCTTCTCCTCTTGCACTTTCCAAGAAATTTTGTGAGAAGGGAGCCAGTTGTCCTGACGGAAGAAATCCATCTGCCAATAATGCCATGAGACTTAACCTTCATGGATGCCGTGCGCACATTGACTATCGAAGGCAATTATTCCTACCACCTCAGATTCCTCTATTTAGTCAGCACCAGTCTGGGGAGACAACAGACATCCCTTGGAGCCCAACTTATCTGATAGAACAACATAACCTTTAGGTCTGATAATTGTGCCAAATATTGAATACTTAAAAGCAAATGTTATTCTAATTAACCGCATTCACAAATGACAGCAGCTTCTCCTTCTAAGCTGGCTGGGAGACTTCCCCTGAAGACAAAGCAGAAGCAGAGCCAAAAAAATAACATGTGAGCACAAAGCCAGTTTGCACTAGATAATAGGAAGCTATCGGCGACCTTCAAAGGTTGGCAGGTACGGTAGTCTCGTGCGGTTTGCAGAGCACGAGGAGAGCATATCAACCGGGAATACGCTACCCACACAGCCAACAGCCACCCTGAAGCTGGTTTGGTGGTGTCACAGGATAGGGTTCTGAGAAGATGGGGACAGAGAAATGTCTGAACTAACTCGTCCACGGCAAATGGGCTTCTGTTCTTCCTGAAATGGCTGTCTGGGACTCCATGTTTTGCTGAGTTCCCCATAGGTATGCTATTTATTCTCCCTTATTATTATGCTTATCACATAAACAAGATGTGTTTATTGTAGGTAAATTAGAAAATACTTATGGACAAAAAGAAACATAGTTTATACCACAAACACACATACACATATCCT
Organism: Lasiurus cinereus; assembly: GCA_011751065.1. NCBI lineage: Eukaryota > Metazoa > Chordata > Mammalia > Chiroptera > Vespertilionidae > Lasiurus > Lasiurus cinereus. Next base: position 25,105,227 of record JAAGEH010000125.1, on the reverse strand, counting down.
ACTATTCCCAACCAATGTTACTATCTTCATATTTATATTTCTGAGTTTTTCTTCTGATGTATGACTGATCACTGTTTAATATGATACACCTTTATAATATCCTTTTAAAAAGCAATGTATCATCCTGGCTGGTTTGGCTCAGTGGATAGAGTGTTGGTCTATGGACTGAAGGGTCCCAGGTTCAATTCCAGTCAAGGGCACATGCCTAGGTTGTGGGCTCGATCCCCAGTGGGGGCGTGTAGAAGGCAGCCAATCAATGATTCTCTCTCATCATTGATTGTCCTTTCTCTCCCTCTCTCTTCCTCTCAGAAATCAATAAAAAATATATATTTTTTAAAAAGCAATGTAACATGTTTCCATACCACTGAATAGGTGTCTACATCGTTTTTAATAATGCTCCATTATAAAGATGAGCTATAATTTGTTTACCTAGCCTGCCACTATCAGACCTTTGGGTTTCTTCTAATGTGCATGTGTGGAAGTGTTTCTGATGCTTTCTATAAAGTTCTTGGACATTTGCTGTCAGGGCTTTAAGAAACTGTCCTTTTATAACAGCAACCCTCTCAATGAGCAACTTTTGGCACTGTCTCTCAGAACTGCCTCAAGCATCAGAAGAATGTGACTATGAACATGCCCACTTTTCCACTGGTAGACTTGCTGGTAGTTAGGGAAAAGAAAAGCACAGTCCTACAAAATATGGTAGGATAGAGCAAAAGTACACACACAAATCTTGAAATTTCAATAACATCTTACTTTCCTTTAAACATGTGTTTGTTTCTTTCTACTCTCTCATATATCCATGTGAATTTTAATATTATTTTTACCCAATACTCTCATATTCAACTAGTGCTCTTCTTTGTATAGATGCATCGTGAATCAATGAATCATGTACCAGTGTTATGATTCCTGGGGTTACATGGCAATAAAGTTTGCATTTGGATCATGACTGGACTTGTGAAAACAACTTCAGGCCATGAGGAGCAAACTCTTGGAATGAGAAGGGTCATCAACGTGGGGGATTGGATTTTGGTTCAATATCAGCAATACCTCCTAAGTTTGTGCTCCAGCCATGGACTTTCATATAGCTAATCTGTGTTCATACATCAGCCTGGTGAAGCATGTAGGCAGGGTGGATTCTTCTCATCACCTCTGCTTTATTTAGCATGCTGGAACGCCACTGATTTCTTGAACTCTAAGTTGAAGAAGTGTTTTTCCCAACTTCTAGCTCTATATCTGAGTTCATGTCATTTGTTTTTATACACCTAGGAAATCTCATTTGAATCTCAACGCCTGGCCAAACTGCTCTCTACCTGTCTATCCCCTTACCTACCTACAAACCACAGATCATTCTCACATACTCAATGCACATAGAAATCTTCCTCTTCATGGCAAGCTTATAGCCTTTACTACATTGACCATCACCAACAATCTCCATGAGCAGCACTTTTCTAAGACCATATCCTGGGCCTGGTTACTCTCTGCAGTGGTTCCATCCTGCAATCTTGTCCACAACTTTTGCTCCTTCTTTTTCAACTATTATTGATTTCCACCAGACAAAATATTAATCTCCTCAATTCCATGATTGGGTCACAGAAAAGTTACTTTTTCTCTTGGTCTCTCCGTCCTTTTTTATTTTTATTCTTCCCCTTCTCTACCTGAACTTGATGATAAATTATCATCTCAACTATGTTATGAATAGCATCCCAGCTCTTTTTCCCTGTGGCCTATTGCCTCAACTGTCCTACAAATTCAAATTCACAAATTAGATTTCCCATAGGAATCTCAAACTCAGTGGAGCCAAATGAAATGTCTTTCAGATTTGTTTTTTTTTTCTCTCCTTCTTCTGTTTTCTGTTTCAGTGAGTGGCCCCACAATCTATCCTATTACTCAAACTAGAAATCTGAAAGTCATTGATCTCCAAGTGGTACTCACGTTTTACACCATATACCTTCAAATTATTTCTTAGATCTAGTTCTCTCTCTTTACATTGCCAGAACCACTGCCCTGGTATATGGGCTTGTATTATTTCTACAAATAACATTAAAAAAAAAACCTCCTCATTTGTTTCCTAGGCTTTGCCTCAATCCATTCCCCATATTGTTCTAATGATGAAATATCATGCCTTTCCCCTTTTCATCCTGCCTTCCAAATGCATCAAACCAGGAAAAATTCCATAGAATAACCTGTTCTTCATTCTTCTGTAACTTGTTCAAAAAAGGACTGGAAATGACTTATAAAATATACAGGATTAAAAGAAAAAGAAATGGCAAAAGAGAAAAGAAGAAATGGTAAGCCAAAAGGAAAGATTAAATCAGAGGTAAAGATACTGTTTGTTGAGGCCCCAAATCTACAAAGATGATAACCTAATTGGTTACAAGCTTCATCACATCTGTAAGATAAAAACAAATTAGTTGTGCTTAGCTAGTATGGTTCAGTGGTTGAACATCATCGACCTATGAACCAGGAGTCATGGTTCGATTCCTGGTCAGGGCACATGCCCCAGTTGCAGGGGGTATGCAGGAGACAGCCAATCATGATTCTCTATCATCATTAATGTTTCTATCTCCCTCTCCTTCTCCCTTCCTCTTTCTGAAATTAATAAAAACATATTTTTTTAAATCAGTTGCTGGGTGTGAGACATGAAAGAAGTATTTCCAGAGGTAGCCCAGCATAAAGCTCATGCTTTTATGCAATAAATCCTACTGACCATTCAATGTTAAGGTCAATCTTTCCTTAAAGGGACCAAGTGCTCCCTTCAGCAGCACCTATACTAAAATTGAAGGCACCAAAATGTTGCCACCCTATACCTTTTTGGGATACTGATTTTAAGCTCTTTATTAAGAAAGAAGACTCAGAAAGAACCTTTGACCCTACCCCCTTTCCTGGCCAAAACATTCAGATAGTGAAACTTGTTTCAAGAAGATTTTAGGATGCTCACTTTAGCTTAATTTGAATTAAGTATGCTTAATAAATGGGCTTCAGGCCCATTGTTTCTGATTAGCCTAGCAAGGATTTGCCTGTTTCATATGTTTCTGTTCTTCCTCAACTATCTGCACATCACCCATTCTTACTTCTGAAATCTAATACCCTACCCCCTCTTCTCCTTTGTCCAAAAATGTCTTATATACCCAATGTTGTCTGTCTTTGGACTTTTCATGCCTATGTGAATTCCTCAAGCACATGTATTAAACCTTTGATTTTCTTCTGTTAATGTGATTACTAGCCCAACCAGAAGAATTTAGAAGGTGGAAGGAAAAGTATTAATTCATTTATTAGTTCCCTAAATCTTGTTGTGGAGTCTTCCCTGATCCTTCCTCTACACCCACACAACAGAGTTAATAATTCACTCTTCCTCGTCACCTCAAATAATTGAGTGTCTTGAGAATTCCTTCCTTCACCCTACACTATGGTCTTATTAAGGGAATTGGTTCTGTTAAGGCCATCTTTGTACCCCCACCAATATTGGTAGTAGTGAAAAAATGCATTAATGCTTTACAATTGTAATTGATGGATAAAGGATTTGTGCCTTTTAGTATTCCTTTGTAATGCAAATAGGACTAAGTCCAAGACTGACTTTTTGTGAGCTAATTTTAACAATTTACATTACTTTGGCATTTCCCTGCCAATTTTGTGCTTCAACTGAATTCAGCTTTCTTTAATACCAAACATGTGCATTATAAAAGAAGCTTACTTGTGAGGTTTGTGGGGAAAGGGAATAAGATAGAAATAGCTATAGGCAGCCCTCTTTCCAATACTCTGCCTCCTGGTAAGCTGGGCATGGCTGCCATTACAGTTCCTGTCCAAAGGTGTCAGACCAGTAGGGCTGGAGAATCAGAATGACCCACCAATTTAATTAATTAACCACCTTTCAGCTAAGAGATCCTTATTGCTAACACAGCTCTCAAGCCCCTATAGTTTTTAATATTTAAGAACCTCACAGTAAGGTATGGATTCTCAGAACTGAACACATATGCAGAGTGTTACAATGGCTGTAACACTGATGGAAAAGCTTTGTCTGTCAGCTGAGCCCGTATCTACTCATGCTTTCCCCCCACTCCTCCATTGGTTCCTCCATGTCAAGACTGTAATAGCAGAAAGGAACTTACCTTTCATTGGCTAATTTCTGCTGAAACTCTTAGCAGGAGTTGGGGAGGTGTAGAGATATTACCTCCCTGATAGTTGGAGTTCTCCTCCCCTCCCTTGATACATTACACTTCCCCTTCCTTCTTTGCAGGAATTTGGCCCAATCCCAACTAACAGTGGATGCAGGGAGACCAAGGACACATGCTAAGATTATTTCCATATTTCAAGGAAAGGACAGAATCCACATTTGATCCCCAAACTTTGGAGTAAGGGCTATTTTGTTAGGAATGGCCAAATGTAAGCCAATTATGCTCCTCCTCCTAGATTTGCAGAGATTAGTGGGTAATACGGGGACATAATCAAAGATCTGAGTAATATGGGGGTAATGGTTCACATACATGCTTATTTAATGCACCAGTGGAAAGTCTAAGAAATAGATTCTCAAAATTGTCTTTCATATTCTCAAAATTTTACAATATTTGTTATCTATAGGAGTAGGCACATATGTGTTTTTCTTTTTGCTCTATACTTTTAAAATAGTCCATGTTTCAAATTTCTCCATACTCTGAAAATTACAGAACAACATATTTTTAAAAAGACACTAAGAGATTTAAAACTTATCAAATTTGTAATGCTGAGAAAAAGAAAAGAAAAAGTATAAAAACAGAATCAAATCATAGTATGCTACTCAGCTAAGCAATACATAGTTACAATTATATAATAAAAACTATTGTTTTTATGATAACACTAGAGGCCCATGCAAGAATGGGCCTTCCTTCCCCTGGCTGCCGGCACCACCTTCACTCTGGTCACAGCCGCCTTTCCGCCTCCCCACGTTGCCCAGAGACCCAGAGCTGCTGGGGTGGTGTGGAATGCTTGCTCCTGGCCACTTGGCTACTGTGTATGCAAATTAACCCACCAGCTTTGTTGGGTTAATTTGCATACTCACTCCTGATTGGCTGGTGGGTGTTGCGAAGGTACAGTCAATTAGCATGTTGCTTTTTTTATTCAGTTAGATGTGTTAGAATATAATGGTAGGATTGCTGAAGAGAACTAGTCTACTAGGGCAAAAAAAAAGCTTGAGTAGGTACAGACTCAGATGACAGACAAAGCTTTTCAGTCAGTGTTACAGCCACTATAACATTCTGCATTATATTCTAACAGGGAGGAGAAAACAGTGTAGCTGGAAAATAGCTATGTTACAGATTTAAAAAATGAAGCACTGAGAGATTAACTGCTCAAAGTTTTATAGCTAAAAAAAAGTTTAGGGTCAGACTCCTGTCTAATCTGCTCTTTCTTCTCTGATAATGAACAGACACAGATGACATTGTATACAAATGCATGAAAATATTTGTTCTTCCTCACATCCCTCTAGGAAACCTGGAAAGAAGTCAGGTTTAAGATTTTTTATGGATGGCTAACACTTTGAATGCTAAGTTACTAATAAATATTTATTCTTGGAATATTACTTTCAGTTCTTATGGGTTATTTCAAGAAGAATGGAATAAGGTTATTGTTATCAATTATACTATAATCTGGAAGTATAATGTGGAATTTATTGCAGACATTCTTTATAATTTATTTTGTTTTAGTTTCTTATTTTAGTTTTTAGTTTTGCTTTTTTTGCTCTAGTAGACTAGTTGTCTTCAGCAATCCTACTTTAGAATTCCTTGGAACACTAAAGACATTTTAAATTAAAATTTGATATGATTGCATTGAGAAGAGGAAACCCACACATGCAAAGACAAGAACTGAAATGAGGGAAATTGCTTGTTTTACAGTGGACAAATTCAGATGATGGTTTGTTGTCCCTAATTATAATTATATTTTCTCACTCTAACTTTCACAGAAGTTGACAAATGTATCAAGACCAAAGGGCTCAATGCACAATCTCATTACAAAAGGTGAGAAAGGAAATAAAGCAACTATTTCATTAGCAGGAAAACAGAATGCTGGCAAGTCCTTGGTAACTGAAACTTATCACTGGCACAGAAAAAAAGGCAATTTTATCTTCTTTCTGGTAAAGACATAATTTTAGACACTGAAGATGCTTTGATGGAAGATAACTCCTGTGTTCTTCATCTCTACAACCTCTGCCCTCATCATTTCTTCCTTTCCTGACTTTTTCCACTCCAATAATTCTAAGGAAACTGGGAGGGAAGAAACATAATATGCCCCCCAACTTTCTATCCAACCAATGAAGGAGTAAAGAGAAGACAGAAAAAGATCCCAAAGTGGGGCAATTTGCTTAAAAATTTTTTCTATATTTTCATTTTCTCTGCTCAGTTTGAATCCTCAACTATATTTAATCAAATCTTATCAAGATAATCTGCTTGTTCTTAATTTATTATTATCCACACAGACATGATATCCTTTTGGTCTTTTCTCTTTTGGTTTCCAGAATCAACTCTAATGGTATGGCAGGGACCATAAATAAACCCATGACCCTACAGAGAAAAACCAGATCATGAAAATGAGCAAAGTAGACCTGGTAATAGAAAAAACAACAGCAGCAAAGGTGTGATGGTAAATAGCATTGGATTGTGTAGAGTGGCTACAATGTTTGGACAGGTTCAAGCCTCGGACTAATGAGAAGGCACAGTCCTCTCATGGCCACGTGCAAGTCCCAGCTTGGAGGGCAGAGTCCTCCCAGAACAATTATAGCCAACAGCTGTAGTTGTAAACTTGAACCTATGGTCCAAACACGTGGCCCCATATGCCTAAGTGATGTGGGCTTGAAAGAGTTCAGGTGCATGTAATTGAGTAGGATGAAAACCCATGAGAACGTTGTAAACATCTTGATGACGTTCTTACTTTGCCTTGTGAAATCTGGCTATAAAATAAAGACATGGCTTGTAGTCTGTGGTGCGGTCACTAGCTCTCCATCAGAGAGGACAGCATCCCACTGGATAGGAGCAATCAGGCAGTCAGGCAGGCAGGCAGGCAGGCAAGTGGTTGGGAAGCAGTCCTATTAGATTGGAGAGGATGCAGGCTGGGTTGAGGGACACACCACCCTATCCATCCCCACCCACCCCCCATGTATAATTTTGTGCACTGGGCCCCTAGTGAGTATAGAATTACACATCTGCACTTAGATAGAAGTATATACATGTGTGAATATGTGGATACTATTATAATGAAAAATTTTTAAAAAATTAAAAATATGAAATAAGTGAATTCCTTCATTCAACAAACATATTTGAAATCTGGGTAGTGACACATTGGTAAGAACAATTGCTGTATTTGTTCTAATTTTCTCCTTGTTTTCAATCTGCAATGCCAACAATTTATACTGGAATTGCAAATACTTTTAAGTAGATTCATCTGCCTTTGAGCTCTCCTTTCTTTCTTTCTTTTTTTTTTCTTAATTGGTACATTTCTTAAAAATATAGACTAATGGTCCTGTGCTCAAATGTTGTTGTGGATGTGTGCTGGCTTCCATAAAACATAACTAATCATAAGGAGCTCTTCAATATACTCCTGTCAGAAGTTAAAAGGTCACTAGAAATGACTGACAAGACAGGGCCACTGCAGACATAATTCCCTTATATAATTAATAATTGCTAGAAAATGGAGTTTGACATTATTTACAATTATACCAACATCCATGGAGGCTGAGTATCACAGGCATAAGAAATGTGTTTTCATGTTTCCCAAGTAGTTTTCTGTTTTAGCTATGAAAGTCAGTTACCACAACCAAACTTGTTCTTACGAAGTAGAAATTTTATGTCCATTCAACCAGAGTCTCTTACATCTTTCTGGGCCTATTTATTTGCAGAGTAAAAACTGTAACCAGGTTCTTCATATCATGCAGTCACATGTAACGTCCAATCTTTATATACTGTCCAATTTCTTTAAGATAAAAGGAGTGACTCGCAGCAGGACTATATAGATGAGGAAGTTCCGTATGGAAGAGATCACATCCTCACGCATCTTCCGTTTCATCTCCTCGGGGTCCAGCTTCGGTTTGAGGCCCTCGATACGGAACATCGCGGCTCTGCCTCACCGGCTTCCACCGGCCACGCTCTGCTCTCCTCAGCCGTAGCCTCGCCTCCTTTCTTTCTTATATGCATGTGCTTAAGAGGTTTCTCCTTGCTTGGAATATGTTCAGTTTGCATGCCTGCTTGATCTGAACTTGTGGGTCAATCCAGGCATCTGTCCCTGTCCCTGTTACTCTCATCCCCTGAGAACTCTCTGTTCCTTACTCAAGAGTCTCTAGCATACTATGATGGTGCAAGAGCAATTTTTATTGTGCTTGCATATTTTTTCAGGAATACTGGTAAGTATATTCAAAATTGGGTTCATGCTGAACAATACAAAATGTGCCAGAGAATTTACAGTTTCTGTGTAATTTCATTAACCTCCCAACCCTGAGCCTGTAATAATCTATAAAGCTAGAGTCTTATGGCATATTTGTTGTGAGTTTCATATGAACCAATCCTATTCCCTGCTTCTCTGGCAATGTCTACATTTGTCAATGTATACATAGCCACTAAGACCCACCATATTTTCACAGGAAGTCACAATAACTATGAAATGATTTCTTTATCCATACAGAATAAAGTTGAAAATATAAGGGTATTTTTCTCTTCACGATTATAGAGAAAAGAAGGAACACTGAGACATGGTCCATTATAAAGAAGAATCTCTCTCTAGGACTCTTTAAATAAAGCTGAAAAGATTCCTCAAGTTCTGTGGCTGTCATTTGCTCAGCTCTGCACAGAAAGAAGAAAAATTTTCTTATATATACATAGATAGCAAGGTTTTTCTTTTCAAAATGAAGATATACTTAACATTAAAATGTATCAGTTATAGAGTATTATGGGACAATACATGACTAATTTTTCATTCAAGTGAGTAAGTATACAAATTCTCATCTGTCAGATAGGCAAAATTATTTTTATAAATTTTCATTGTTAGCTAAGGCGAGTGACAGGGTGTTCTCATAAAATGAGAATGAAATTGTTTATCATTGTCACCTTTCTGGAGGATAATTTTGGAAGGCAGCTATGCTCACCACTATACCACCAACGCCAATTGGAGGATAATTTTGTAATACATCTCCAGAGCCTTAAACTGTCCATACCCTTTGATTAATTTATTAAACATTTAGATATTTTTACTAAGGAATAATTCAAGGATGATCATAAAGATTTATGTTTAAAGTTGTTTATGAATAATTGAACCAAATATCTAATCATGGGGAAGTGAGTAAATAAAATATAGTATAACCATGTGATATAAATGTACAACCATTAAGATTTTATATCAGAAAATCGAGTACAGTTAAGACAAATATTTATGAATAATATTAATTGGAAAAGTCAGGATGAAAAATGATATGCAAAATCAAACTAACACTGTTTGTAAAATCAATCAAGCTATCCAATTTATCAAAAAAATATATATATGTATAACTAAATACTTTTAGAAAAAATAGAAATATATAAAAATAACAATTGTCTGTGAATATACCAATTTTTAAAGAGTATTTTTGTCTTCTTTTTACTTTTTTTCCTAATTCTGAAAATTCTGCTTTAATAACTAACTTTTTGAAAAAGCAACAAGGTAAGGATAAAAATGTTATGAATGAAAAACCATCACTCAGAGTAGAAGAAAATACAAACAATGCAAACATATAAAAGATTAGAGCCAGAAGTAGTTTAAGAGTTCTTCCTCATTTGTAAGAAAATGTCAAATCATTAAATAGAAAAATGGGTAAAAGACTTAAACTGTCCCTCTCCAAAGAGGATGTACAAACAGCCTCTAAGTATATGACATGGTCCTCAACATCACTGGTAATCAAGAAATACACTCATCAGATTGCTTAACATGAAAAGACAGAGATGCCAAGTAGTAGCAAATGTGTGGATTAAGTGGAATTTCCTTGTAGTGCTGAGATGAGTGTAAATTGGTACTACCATTTTAGAAAACTGTCAAGTAGAGTCTACTAAAGTTGATCATATTTACAACTGTGACATAACATTTTCACTCTTATACATACAATCAACAGAAAGTCATGTGCATGTTCACTAAAAACGTGCACCAAAATGTTGCCAGCAGCACTACTTACAACAGCCATAAGGCAATAATAATAATAATAACAATAATAATAATAAAAATACTGGAAACAATCCAAATGCCTATCAAAAATAGACTCGATAATTAAATTGTACTTTAGTCAGACACATAATGCCATATGGCAATGTGGACCAGTCAATTAGTGTTATTGGGTAATAAATCTCACAGATAAAATTTTGAACAAAATTAACCAGACAAAAGAGGATATATCATAAGATCTTATTTATAACAACTTTAGAAGCAAAACTAATGTATGGAGTTAGAAATTGGGAGAGTGGTTATCTTTTGGAAGTTAGGAACCTGAAGGCACAGAAAGATGGCTTTCGGAGTGTCACCGGTTTTCTATGTTCTGATCTGTGATGTGTGTGATGGTTGCTTGCTTGTGTTCACTTTGAGAAAATTTATTAAGCTATGCACTTATGAATTACACAAAATTCTAAATGTATGTTGCACCCCAATGAAATTTTAACTAAAATAAATCAATGTGGAAGACAGAGCCCCTTTGTTATTCATAATCATAGACGCTAAAATAAACACTCTGGTAGACGGAGCCTGTGGGGCCTAGGAAAGGTAGCAAGTAAATGAGTGGAGAAGCAGAGGGCACGTGAACATGGTGGGCAGAAAGTGCCAACATTGAAAACAGATTCAAATCTTCTTCTCTCCTTGACTTCCTTAATAGACTTAACTTTCACTATAACATGAATTATGAGGGGAAGTGTCTGTGTTGTGGTAAGTGTTATCTACACTCAGTTCAACAACTCTCTGGATAACCTTCTACCCAATATTTTGTGAGCTGAATAAAAAGGAAAGAATCTCTGGAAACTCTCATGGAGAATAAGAACTATATTTAACTACATAATTAAGGGTAGCAGATACTACAAACAGTGAGAATAAATATTACTATGTGTATTGGTATTTTGAGGAAATGTAGTTATAGAAATATCATGACTTTCAGCAAATAGAGTGATTTTTCACAGAATATTTTAATCACTAGATAAATTAAGTTACTAAACTTACTTAGTATTAACATACCCTATGAACACAATAATATTTTTTTACAGAAAGAAATTATGGGGAAAATCTTAAAATATATTTTCTTTCCACAAATTAGGCATTTGCTTCTCCAAAGCAAACTAATGGTTATAGACATTTTGACAGACTAATGAATTGACAGAAACATTTTTATAGTAGGACAGTTCTAGTTTTATGACAAAAGAGTAATGCAAGATGATAAAACATTCAAGTAAGGCAAACATGTCATAGAGATTCTAACTATGCCATCTGATTGTCAAGAATAAAAAGGAGAAAGCTACATGTCAAATAGGCGCCTTGCTGACCAATAGCCTGCAAGCATTCCCTTACAGATTACTTAAGCCTTTTGAATTCTGCTGCCTATTACAGTAATTACTTAACATATATTGTGTCTTAGAATTTGACTTCAAAGCAGTCACTTAATTTTGCTTGTATCTTAGGAAATTCCATATTAGAAAAGCCTAGGGCAGTGGTCAGCAAACTCCAAATATCAACAGTACGATTGAAATCTCTTTTGAGAGCCTAATTTTTTAAACTTAAACTATATAGGTAGGTACATAGTTATTAACTTAATTAGGGTACTCCTAAGCTGGCCTTTGCTAAAAATGTCCTCAACCTGATTGAAGTACACTCAAGGGGCCAAAGAGCCGCATGTGGCTCATGAGCCATAGTTTGCCGACCACTGACCTAGGGATTGGGCAAAGAAGACCGATGGTTTTGTCCTTTGCTGCATGGAGAATTGGTTAGCATTTTTGTATGTAATATTTATAACTTCAGTAACAAGAATATGCTCTGGAAAAAGCCCACAGGATTTCGGTTTCCTAAAAGTACACAAGGAAAGGAAGGCATAGTTCTTGGCTACTGACTGGTAAGCCAATGGGTAGAAAAACCTCACACAACTATTGAATATTAAATATTTGCTTCTCATAATGATCCTCTGAGGTCACCATTATTATCCCACTTGACAGATGTTAGAAATGATGCTTTAAAAAGCAAACACAAAATGACACTGTCACCAAATGCCAGATGTTGGAGGAACATTTCTCCCCCATATTCTGCACAGTTCTCAGGCCATCCTCCTGTCTCTGCATTAAATAGATGTCAAACCCCCTAGGAAAAAAAAAAAAAAAAAAAAAAAAAAAAAAAAAAAAACCCAACTTTGAGAACCAGTATAGCAGGATGCAGAGTGCAGAGTTTTTATGCCCAAATCAAAGAACAGTGAAGAATTATCCTAAAAACAGTTTTATTTCCTTGCACCATAACCTCAATGCAATTGTGGTTTCTTTCTTTGTGGACAGGCATTGGGTTTAACACTGACCTGAGGAATGGGAAAAAGCTTAATTGGAAAACTACATTGTTGTTTTTCTGAGTGTTTCTGTACAGTATTACTCCTGAGAAAAAGCATCCTCACTCGCTTTCTCTCTGTGCTTCTTTAGCAGTGGAGGAGGATGGGAAATTCATGATCTATATTCCATTTAGAAAGTTTTAAAAAAATTATTGCTAGTAATAATTTTTTTTAAATATATTTTATTGATTTTTTACAGAGAGGAAGGGAGAGGAATAGAGAGTTAGAAACATCGATGGAGAGAGACATCGATCAGCCGCCTCCTGCACGCCCCCTACTGGGGATGTGTCTGCAATCAGGATACATGCCCTTGACCAGAATGGAACCTGGAACCTTTCAGTCCACAGGCCGACACTCTATCCACTGAGCCAAACTGGTTTTGGCACTTATAATAATTTTCTTTACCTTTGGCCTTAATTTATGAGTAAAAATATCAAATTATATGATTAAGAAAAAAAAAACAGAGAGAGAAAGACTTCCACTGCCTCTTAATTAGTGAACTTCAATGTGTTTTTAACTCAGACTCCACATTTTAAAAGATGGTCCTGAATGAGCTTCAATGATTGATCATTTACTATAATCTTCCCTGTGCTAACTAATGAGGCACAGAGACCATTACTGCAGTGTCAATACAACTTGATCTAGTCAAAATAAATTTCATTTAATTCATATTTCACCTTCAGAATCACTAGATTGGCCTTTCTCAGAAATAATTTCCTAATATCCATAAATATATTCTAGCCTCCAGGCATCTATATCCAAATGCCATTTCTTATTGGTGATAACACTACTATGTGATTTGTTCACTCTGTACTCCCTTCTACATTTTCCTTCATTGGGAAAAGAAATATATATATATATTCCAAATCACTGAATAATTGTCTGAATATAATTTTGTGCGCTAAATCTCAAGTCTACAACTTAATGATGTTTTTCTCAGACATAAACCCTCAAGTATGCACCACACCAAGATACAGAAGGTTTTCATAACCTCATGCCCAAGTCAACATACAAGTCAATATCCACAACTCCCACTCCCCACCCAGATAACCACTGCTCTGTCACTGTCCATTACTTTTGCCTGTATGTACTCTCTTGTGTCTGACTCTCTCACACAGCCTAATGACTATGAGATTGATCACAACATTTCATGTATCATTAGTGTGCTCCTTTTTATTACTATTTTGTATTAAGATACCTCTAATTCTGTCCATTCCTATGTTGATAGACATTGGGATAATTTCTAGTTGTGGGCTTTTGAGATCACATTGCTACAAAGGTTCCTGTACTTGTCACTGGAGCACCTTTAAGGTTCTGTTATCCACCTGAGAGGACACTGATAAATGACTTGTTCAGAAGACCTTCCATATTTTCTAGTTTTTATCAAGCCTGCAATGATGTTTGTTTATATTTATGACATGATGTTTGTTTACATATATCCATAACAAAGTTTGTGGGGGGGGGGATTTGAAAAGAAAGTGGGATCATCCATGAGACTGCCTTCATTCAGTATGTCCCCATTTAAACGCCTACAACTACTCTAGACTGAGACTGTCTGGAGCAGTTTCATCATAAGATAATCTGAGAGTCACAGAAGATGTCAAAAAACCAAGTCCAGCCCAGTATCTTCAAGCAGCTATGACATTATATTTACAATTAAGAGCCAGAGAGATTTAGTGACTTTTTTCAGTCACACAGTTAATAAGAGACCTTTCCCAGTGATCCTAGAACCTAGCAGAATTGGAATTACAAGTCATCTTTGTGTTCTTCAGGTCACCGTGCATTAAGGTGCCTGGCCATGGGGGTGAGAGTGAGGTGGGAATTAACCACTTACTGCAAGTTAAATCCTACTTGGGGAATTCAGGCAGCTCATTTTGCAATGACTGCTCCTCATGCCGTTGGACATAGTTGGTTACTCCTGGGTGACATTTTGACAGGAGAGCATTATCCAGCTCTTTATCATTGATGGTGGAGGCCAAATGACTTTCTGAGTAAAGCAACCAGAGGAATATTTCCAGATGCGGAAAGAAGCAATGAACTCCCTTCAATGTCAGACTTCTCCTTTCCTTTCTACCCAGCACTGTGAGTGAGAAAGCAGGGTTTGAAGGGAAAGAGAGCAGCTAAACTAGCCGGTGTCTAAAAGGGCCCAAGACTGATGTGTTTACATAATCAGTCCACGGTAACACCACCACTTCCAATTAAATCCAATCCCTCCCTCCAGGCATCCTCTGAGGCTGCCTATTATTGTGTGTGAGTTACTTTCCACTCTGCTCTGCCCTTGATCCTTACTGTCACTGGCACAAACAAATTCACGACAGGTGAGGAAGCAGGAACACAGTGTTATTGTACTTCTCCCACCTGCCATGGTGCCCTTGTGGGGGCTGAGAAGGGATTAGGAAGGGTTGTTTGGGGTTTTACTGGGAACAATAATTCAGCATTTATTACGTTAATCCCTCTCGTCTTCCTGTTGATAGATTCTCATGCCAGATTCTGCAACAGAGACTAGAAATAAACCAAGTCAGAGAGAAAAATAGAAGGACCAGCTGAAATGAACTCAGCTCATCTAAATTCCGTAATTAAGTCACAAATCCTGCCTCTTAATTTTAAAGAATTAATTCAGCAAGTGTTTACTGGACACCCATTAGGCTCCTTGGTTACAAAGATAAGCCACAATCCCTATTACCAAGAAAGCTTCTATTTAGAAGGATAATTGGGACAAATACAGCTTTCCTTTCTTTATTCATTCGTTTAATAATAGATACTGAGTTTCTACACTATTCTAAACACTGTAAAGTGCTTAGTAAAGTCCACAGTGGGCAAAAGTGCTTAGTAAAGTCCACAGTGGGCAATGGACTTTAATAAGCATATATGATAGGCATGAGCAGGGAAGAGCTGAGCACAGAAGTGAGGGAAAGGTGTTCAAGGGAGAAGAAAAATCATGAGCAAATCACTGACTGTGTATCAGGATGGTCTGCATTATGTGTGTGTGTGTGAGAGAGAGAGAGAGAGAGAGAGAGAGAGAGAGAGAGAGAGAGAGAGAGGTGGGAATATATTGGAGGCATAATATAAAAAGCACAATGTTTCTAGAGAGGAAGTTCTGAGATAGGGATTTGTTATAAATGAGTTTGGATAGATAATTAGGATAGTTTAGAACAGCCTGCTAAGAAATTTAACTTTATTCTCCACATTGCTACCCAAAACTATGAAAATACATGGAAGGATTTTAAGGATAGATGGATGGTTAGATTGATTGATTTGGGAGGTATATATTTAAAAGGAAAATGAGAACTTGAGTTACAGATTGAACCTAAAGAGTGAAGGAAGTAGTAGAAAGAATCAGGTAAACTCGACTATAGCTCATTTGGAGCCAAACTAAGAGCTTCCAATAGTCACCCGTGATACAAATTGACTATGGTACACTCACCCTTCTTCTGTCGTAAAACCATCTCCATTAGAAGCAGTGCTTTGGATAAACAATAGGAGGCTATTGTTAAAATTATTGTGTTATTCCTGGGGCGACAGTGAGCTGGCTTTGAAAAGAACCAGTCCAGTGAGCATGAGAGTGACTATAGACAAATATGGATACCCCAGCTGATACAACACCCTCCCCTGCTGCTGACAGTACTACACCGGGAAAATGATACTGATGGAACAAGAGGAAAGATTCTCCTCCACCACCTTTTTTTGTAACTATTTCTGGTGCAAATTCATCTGATTATTAGGCTTATGTTGCATGTCTGATCACTTCCTAAAGGATTGTGACTACGATCTCCAATTTTATGTTTTTATAGTGAGAAGTGGGCTCTGCAATCTTCCAATCATAGGATGGAGAATAAGACACAGGCAGTATCAAAGAAGGAGAAACAGGAAGGAGAGGGAGAGGAAGAGAAAAAGGGAGAGGGAGAGGGAAAATAAAGGAAAAAAGAGAAAAAGACAAATGTCCACTGTTTTTCTCTTTCTTTTCCTCCCTCCTTCTCTCCCTCCCTCCCTTTCTTTGATTAAGGTATTACATATGTGTCCTTATCCTCGCATTGGCCCCCCACTCATGCCATTACCCCCATGGTGTCTGTGTCCATTGGTTATGCTTATATGCATGCATACAAGTCCTTTGGATGATCTCCCCCTCGTACCCCAACCCTCCCCTATCTTCCCTCTGAGGTTTGATCATCTGATTGATGCTTCTCTGTCTCTGGATCTGTTTTTGTTCATCAGTTTATGTTGTTCATTATATTCCACAAATGCATGATATCATGTGATATTTATCTTTCTCTGACTATTCCATTGTGTAGATGTTTCCAAATCTTAGCTATTGTAAATTGTGCTGCTATGAACATAGGGGTGCAAATATCCTTTCTGATTGGTGTTTTTATTGGTGATTGGTGATATATTCCTAGATCACTGGGTCAAATAGAAGTTCCACTTTTAGTTTTTTGAGGAAACTCCATACTGTTCTCCAAGTGGCTGCACCCACCAGTCTACATCCCCACCAGCAGTGCACCCGGTTTATTTTTTTCTGCATCCTAGCCAGCACTTGTCGCTTGTTGATTTGTTGATGATAGCCATTCTGACAGGTGTGAGATGGTACCTCATTGTCATTTTGATTTGCATCTCTGGGATGATGAGTGATCTTGAGGATGTTTTCCCACTGGGTTTTTTTTTCTACCAGCAACCATAAACTATTAATCCTCTGGAGAATGAAAGGAGGTAATAAATAACTTTTGACAAAAAGCAAAATATAGATCTTCTAATACCTCCTCAGATAAATATAGAAGCTCGCTCAGAAAAGCTAAGAGGACTACTATAGCACAATATTGGAATGCTGTGTATTTTGTTCCTGGTACCTGTAGAGCAGTGGTTCTCAACCTTCCTAATGCCGCGACCCTTTAAGACAGCTCCTCATGTGGTGGTGACCCCCAACCATAAAATTATTTCTGTTGCTACTTCATAACTGTAATTTTGCTACTGTCATGAACTGTAATGTAAATATCTGATATGCAGGATGTATTTTCGTTGTTACAAATTGAACATAATTAAAGCATAGTGATTAATCACAAAAAAATATGTAATTATATATTGTGAAATATTTATTTCTAATTACAAATAAATGAAATTTTTTGTCTTGAATCATGGTGTAGCATGGGTAACAGTCTTCATATAACAACAGTAAACTACACTGCTACACTTTGCTACATCGAGGAGCGATCTGTTGGTTCCTAAGACCATGGGAAATATGTGTTTTCTGATGGTCTTAGGCGACCCCTGTGAAAGGGTCGTTCGACCCCCAAGGGGGTCGCGACCCCCAGGTTGAGAACCACTGCTTTAGAGTCTGCAAGAGACAGGGAGAAAGGCCGCTGCTTACTTTCAGAGTGCGCTCACTAGAAAGCCCTCTGTGGGAGAGGATAAAGGGTGAGCAGCGGTAGGTAAGATTGTCAGAGGACCTTGCAGGCCCTCCAGTATCCCCTGAAGCCTCCACTCCTGCCATCCAAGACAATTTCTTCCCTGTCCTTCCACCTCTTCCTTGTACGGCCAGGCAATTTCCATTGTCTAAGTGCTGTTAAAACAGTACGACTACATTTCAGGCACGCATGATGAATATCCAAACAGTCTTCAAAGGAATGTAGATTTTTCTCTCATCTACATGTTCCCGGAAGAAGTTTACCGCCCGACTTTCTATCCTTTTCAAGGGATAGAACCAAGACCCGGAGAACTAAAACCTCATCCACTGTGACCTACGAGATGAAGGCTTGTCCAAAAGGAATACATCAAAGGACGCATCTCCTATTTCTGCCCGACTTCTGAAACAATGAGTTGGCTTTATCATCAGCTTTCAAGTAAGTTATATCTTGAATTATGCAGAAAAAAAAAAAGACCTGACCTTGCAAAAGTCCTTTACTTTGAGCTAAGTTTCTCTCCCTACCTCTCTCTCTGGTTTCTGCCGTACAGATTCTGTCTACCTGTGGCTGGTGATTCAAAGACAAACCTAAACTGTGAAATCGTTCATAAAGGGTTGTTAGGGCTTCCTTTCTTCTGATCATTGATGAAGGAGCTTTTCCTTCCTACGACAACCCAAAAGGTCCTTTTTACTTATTCCATTGAGTATGTCCCCTAAAAAGGTGTGGTTGACCCTCAGTCTAGCTGCCTCAAAAGCAGTTATTGCCCATTACAAGGAAGAAAGGAGGAGAGGAATAATGAAGGCAAGGGATCATCTCAACATAGCAAAGGACTAATCTACCAGTAAGCTGCAGGAAATAGAGGCTTGTTTCTTCTTCCCTGTAACAAAGAAATCAATATATATTTGGTTGAGCAACAAAGCTTCCTGCAATTTTTTTCCAAATGATTTTTCTCTGTGTTCAAATCAATTCTCTGAATAAATTAAGAAGAGAAAGAGAAAGAAGTGCCTTATAATACTGATTTGGTTTTACCTCTTGGAAACAATGAGCTCTGTGGCTGAAAATGTCAATTACTTTTCTTTCAGGTAGGTTTAAGGACCAAATATATTAGAGAGATTACTTAGGATGCTTTCAGTAGCAAGTAATAGCAACTCTACCTCACACTGCTCTAAAGGCTAAAACCTTTATCTAACATAAAGAGAAATTCTCAAGATAGTATGGGCCTCAGAGGTTTTTGATTTAGAAAGCCAAGGACCCAGGGTTTTGTTCATTGGGAAAATCTCAACATTAGTATCAACTGAATAAAGGCTTAGTATGAGTTAACATCTGTGTAAGATGTTCAAATTGTATTTCATTTGCTCTTCACAATTAGTTAATAGAATAAAAGGAAATAGTGGTGTGCTGATGCTGGACCTAGGCCTGAATTGGAATACTCAAACTTTCTTCTTCCTGGAATACTCACTCTTTAGAATGTTTCTCCTTGGTACTTAAATGCCATGTGAAGGAGAACCAAGGTCCCCAGTCAGCACAACAATGAGGTACCAGTCTAGCTACCAGATGACCCTAGCCTTTCTTGTACCCAAACTGATACCACATGGAAGCAAAAGAACTACCTAGTTATCCACAGTATCATGTAATAAATTGTTTTTATCCACTAAGTATGGGGTGATTTATTTCACAGCACACAATAACTAAATAGCTACTACATACAAATAGACCCATTGTGTTGATATAATAACTGAGACTTGAGAGTTTAATTAATTGAGGACCACATATCAAAGAAATGATAGAGTAAATATCTGAAGGGAATTCTGTTATATTCTAGAGTCTATACTGGAAAACACAATCTCAAACCTCCTCTTATCTTAATATGAAGTTATCAGCCATATCTTTCTGTAGCATTTGAATTTGGGCACCATTTTCTCTTGTAAAGAGAGTTGCTAAGCTTATACGAATATAATAAAAATCTGTTCTCTCCTATTAATTCTACAATTCCTAAAAGTATTTGACAAATAATGTGAGCTAAATGTACTCTGGGAATTTATTTCACATAAATTTCAGATGATAAGCCAGAATCCTGGAGGAACTTCTTCTCTCGCTGGAGTTCTTTAATTTCCTACAGCCTAAGGCAGTTAACAGGCAGCCTTTCCATTCCTTGTCCACCCTGCCAGCGGTGCCTTCGACACCTGTGCCTTAAATTACTGCGATACGGCTTTCAATGTGCACTTAGCATTTCCCAGTTTTTATCATCTAGAAAAAGGCACCAATACCTCATGACTCGGTTCCAGGCAGATGCTGCCAAATTCTATTTACCTGATACTTCTTTTTTTATGAAGCTAAAGCAAAATTTGTTCAGCATATGCAGCCATCGGGATATGACTGGAGGGAAAAAGACAAAGCAAATTAATTGACTCAGCAAAAATGAAAATTCTATGGATTTTACATTGAAACAAGCCAAGACCATGATTGAAAGGGACTGATGGGCCTTTTCCTCCATGTTGCTCTCCTTGCATTCACACCATGGAAAGTTCCCGGGGCTCTTCGGATACAGTTTACCTGAACAAGCCATGGTCTTAATTCTGAGGATGACAGCTGAAGAGTAGGGTGAATGAAAATGTGCTGGAGTGTGGGGAAAGGGTGGGGAAATCTACATGGTCTCATGTAAATAAGTCACAATTTTTAAGGAAATCAGTCTAAGTTACTATAGGGGCATAGTATGCTCATTTAATATGTTATAACTAAGGTATTCCTAACCTTCGAACTTAAAGATAAGTAAGAAAATTAAAAAATAATAATAGCTATAATAGAATATATTCATGTAGTGTTTTATGATTTACAGGGCACTGTTATATATGACATTTGATTTGATTTAATCTTTATAAAACCTCCAGACTAGGTACTATTCTATCTAAGATCATAAAGTTGAATAAAAAACCAGAAGTCAACTCAAGACTAAAATATCACAACTTCAGCTGAAATGTTTGATTTCAAGGGCTTTATTTAGAAAAAGAGAGTAACTTTTTTAAGTTTAATTGATTTTTATGACATGCACCTGTTCCAATCGGATAGTCTTAACAGTATACAAGAAGCTTCCTAAAAAGAAGGGATTAAATATTTATAATTCATGCAATGTTTCTTGTATACTAGTAGGGGTCCCAAAAATGCATTGCTTTCTGGATGGAATCTGAGAAAAAAATCACAAGGTCTCAGAAGCCTCTCTTTCCAAGCAAAATACAGATGAGGCAAGGATGAATTAACTTGGGGTGGTGAACACACAATAAAATATATAGATGATGCATTGTCGAATTGTACCCCTAAAACCTATAGAATTTTATTAATCAATGCCATCCCAATAAATTCAATTAAAGGTAACTTTACATGTCCTCCATACAGCCAGTGACAATTAGCCAATGAATTCTATTTCCTAATATCTGCCCACTAAGAAAACTCCCCAGCTCTTGTTTCAATGGAGTCCAGTGTTCCCAAAGAAAGTAAATGTGGTCTTGGAGACAACGCAAATAGTGGCGATCACAGGCCTTCCTTGACATCCAGTCCTTGTTAGAGTTTCCCTGTTTTAATTCAGTTCATTCTTTTTCATTCAGGTACAATTTAGATACAATAAAATTCATAGATTCTAAATGTATCGCACTCCATTTATGAATGTATCACGATTTCTTTATCCATTCGCCTGTTGGTGGACACTTGGATTGTTTGCATTTTTGTAGAGCTTCATTTGTAAGCACTACATTTTTAGTGCTGAGTCTGAGTCCTGAATTTCCTTACTTAAATTCTGAATGTTTAAAATTGGTTCATGAAAGGAATCTGTCAGTAAATGCATACTTGTGTGTATGTGTGTGTGTGTGTGTGTGTGTGTGTGTGAGAGAGAGAGAGAGAGAAGATAATTTACTTTGTGAATCAGTGTAAGTATATTAAACACTTTGCACTGGAAATATAAATCGGTCTGAGTCCCCAACTTCATAGTTGTGAGTAGTCAGTAATGGAGACATGACAAGCAAAGAGCCTCAGAACTGAGAGCCTGCTGCCTGGGCTACACGGTAGGTGGAATCCTCACAGGAAAGAGCTGTACAGACAGCTCACTCAGTGAAGGGCGCTAGCTCTATGCACAGCACTTTGGCTGTTAAAATGCTCCTGCAATATACACCAGAGAAATCCTGGCATCGGGTGTGTAAACAGATCAGCGGTTCTGATCACTTAAAACCCTGGTTTCAACTGCCTCTCTCCCTTCTCTAAAGCACTTAGACTCAGCACAGTTTGCTAACTAAAGCAGGGGTCTACAGCCTCTCGGCTTTGTGTGTGCCTCTACTTCCACCTTCAGGGATGCAGCAAACGAGTCCATTAGCATTTGCTAGCATGCATTCATCTAGCACCTGCTGTGTGCCAAACACTGCCCAGTGCTAGCTCTGCTTCCTCACAGGTCTCGGGGAGGAAGTGGGCTGCTGGTGAAGAACACTGGGGTTGGTGTCAGAAAGCCTGAGTCTGAAAGCTTTTTCCTCTTACCGATTTCTGAGAGTTCAGTTCACTTCCACTGGGAACCTCAGTTACTGATTCATGTACAGGAGGTCCTAAATTTTCAGGTCACACACTATACTGGAAACAAATATACATAAATTTATATTTATATTATTTATATTTATATTTATATCTATATCTATCTATATCTATCTATATTTATATTTATTTTTTTTCTGCCACTCAATGACCTTGGGTCCCTATTCCTCTGAATGGTAGAAATTTAGCCTCAGTGAGTTTAGGTAACCTTATTCATACAGGAGAGTATGTCAGTACGAGATCTCTCCCATTTCTCCCCAGAGCTGTCCGAGTCCCAGGGTTTATACATATAACACTCAGTATGAATGATCAATATTACTTCTACCCTTGTCACCCACTAATTCTCATGTGCTCTTTAACTCTCAATTACATACCTCAGAAAAGCTCCTTTATTCTACTTAAGGCCTTTCCACGTTCTCTGGTTTCAGTGCAACATCAGTACTGCTCTGGACACAGAGGGAAGAAATTCCAGACCCCCCAGCACTGTGCTACAAGACCTGGTAAGAACGCTCAGGTCTAGGATCTTACACACCCGATCAGACATGCCCTCTCTGCATTTATCTTGGATAGAGGCTTCTCAGACTCCATCCAGAAAGCAATGCATTGTCAGAGCCCCTACTTGTCTACAAGAAACATTGTGCGAATTATAAATAAAAGTATCCCTTCTTTTTGGACATATTGCCAAGATGTACATCTACTGGGCAGATCAAGGAGATGACTTCTTGGAGTCTTGTGTGAGCTGGGTGTCAGCCCAGGGCCCGAGGGCAGGCACAACTGAACAGCCATGTGCAGCACTGTCCCCATGCCAGGTGCTCTGGTCCCTCCGCTGGCTGGGTTATCTCATTCTGTCCTCCCACCAGAATTCAGCTCAGATGAGTCAGCTTCTTCCATTTCTTCTTTCATTCTCACTCTACTTCCTTGCCATCCTGAAGGGGCAACAACTTTCTCTGGTCCCGGAATTGACCTATTCTATCTCTCATTGAGTGTGACTTTCCTTCCAAACAATTGTCAGAGCCATACGTATAAAAAGTTTATCGTGGATCTAAAAACCAAGACTTGGCTCTTTCTCTGTGCGTTTCTGTGTGACATCTCTAACTACGCAGAGGTTAGCTGGCGGCCTCTGGCTGTGGTGCCTGCAGGACCTTGAACCAAGGCGTTCCTCTAGCCAATGACTGATGATGGTGACTTTCTAGAGCTTGGCTATTCCCCACCCCACCCCCCCCTGCAACAGGACTCCTCCTAAGGGCAGTCTCTGTTGTGGCTTCCCTGTCGAGTTGACACTAGACTGAATCTTTGTCAGATCTGCATCGTGGCCTGAGGTTCTCCCTGCTCTATCCGGTTTCCTCTCCCTATATTTAACACAGGTGTTACTCTTGCACTCATAGCTCGATGCATGCTTCTCAGAGAATCCAATGGCACCGGTCTAGAAATTAAGCAATTAAATAATACTCTGCCAAATAGAAGAGTATTAAAATAGCAAGGCATTCAATGTAGCCCAGCCAGCATGGCTCAGTGGTTGAGCATTGACCTATATACCTTAGGTGGTCATGGTTCCACTCCCAGTCAGGGCAAATTATGAGCTTGATTTCCAGTGGGGGACATGCAGGAGGCAGCTGATTAATGATTCACTCTCATCATTGATGTTTTTCTCTCTCTCTCCCTCTCCCTTCCTCTCTGAAATCAATAAAAATGTTTTAAAAAAACATTCAATGTAACTCCCATTTTCTCTAATATTGTCTTATCTGTCCCTCATTTCTTCCTAAGTGAGTGAAAGAGGAATTATGTGCCCAGTTAAATCATTCCAATTTGCAAAAGTCCAAAAGATTTAACTATTCCTGCACCTCTTTTCGCCTTCCCTCCTGTTATTCATATAACAATGTAAAAAAAAAAAAAAGGCAAAACTGCAAAGAACTACCTTGGAAAGCTATAGCTTAACCACAAAGCAATAATTCTAATTATATAGAGACCTGTTTTATGTGGGTTATCTTTAAAAATGAATGCAATTCAATAAATCAAAGTGAACTGAAAAGTATCATAACTGCTGTAAACTAATGCGGCAAATAACTGTAACAAAGACATGGAAAGCACGGTTTTCATCACATGGAAAAAAAGAGGCCATTGAGGGTAGTAATATTATCTTTTAAATATGTGAATATACTTTTAATTATCACTCCATACATAGAGATGTCATGTTTTATTTGTTTGCTACTATCTATACGTAGCCTACAATTTAAAAAATCATTTATTACGCAAATGCTTTTTAGACATTAAACAAACCAGTTAGATAAAGGGATTATTCAGCCTTGTCATCAAATTATTCTCTATATTTAGATTTGAATAATATTTTGTTATTTTCCAAAATAATCCAGTTTGGAAAGAAATCCTTTGCTGGGAGGTAGCATGTCTCATTATTATTTTTTTTTAATGTTACCCAGAACTGAGGAGGAATTCATTAGGCCTGATTCCAGAATTGAGCCATGTTTGGAACTTAACAGCTCTCTGACAATAGAAATGCTTTTCTTCTCAGGCAGGAGAGCACAGTACCACTGCGGTGTGGTAACAAGGGCTGCATGCACTGCAAGATTATGATCCAGTTCTTCAGGGTGGTTGCGGGCAATGGAAGTGGCATTTTACTCTACATAACTCCAAGTTCACAACAGGTTCCCTCTATACGGAGTCAATCAAGACTTTTGATATACATACAAAACTTCATAAAGTTCAGGGTTCAGAATGATTTCAGCAGGGGAACCTTTCCAATAATAACTATAGTACCACCCAAAGTTAAGGATGAAAGTCAAAATACTCACTTGGATTTAAAAGTTACATGTTATCTAAAATAAAGTGATGAACGGAATGGATCCAGAGATATGAAAGCAAGGAATAGAGTGCGCAATCTCAAGGGTGGGTGGGTAGGAGGTAATCAGCCAAAGAGATTGTATGTAAATATGCATAACCCATGGACACAGACAATAGGATGCTGAGGCCTGGGGCGAGGGGGAGTGGGCAAGGGGGCTGGAGAGGGTTAATGGGGGAGAAAAGGGGGCATATGTAGTACTTTCAATAACAAAGAATTGTCAAAAAAGTTATATGTTATCTGATCATTTAAAAATAGATTATTTTCACTCATACTTCACACTAGGTGCTATATAATTGGTGAGTAAAGGGAGTTGAGGATAATAAAGAGGAAAAGAGGTTAGGGGAAAAATACAGTCCATCAGGCCATGCCCCCAAGAAGTTTACCATATACTTTTAGGGATTTCATATGTGGAAATAGAGCATCCATTTAACAAGAAAAGAGAAAAAGAGAGAAATAGAGATGGGGATGGAGATGGGGATGGAGATGGAGAGAGAGTGAAAGAGAGAGGAGAAGGTGGAGGAAGAGGAGGAGAAGAAGAAGGGGAAGAAGAGGAAGAATAAGGTAGAGGAGGAGGAGGAAGAGGGAGGAGGAAGAAAAAGAGGAAGAAGAGGAAAGGGAAGAGGAAGGGGAAGGAGAGGAGAAGGGGAGAAAAGTGAAGCAAATATATTGCTTGCAAACTGAAAGATTTTCCTTTTAAGAGTCTGTACTCTTTAGCTGTATACTTTAACCTTAAAATACAACACATCATCCTTACTGCTCTTTCATTGTCAAATTCTATAGTGACAAGAATAGAGAAGAAAGTGGAAAAGCCAAGGCTTAAATGATGAGTCTTTGCCAGATTTGGAGGTACTCCAAGAGTCTCTTTTATTCTTCTTCTTAATAATTTGTGGAAATAGAAAAATAATCTCCACTGTTTACCAAAAGTTACTTGAACTACCTATTTTTCTTTTCTTAATTATATGTTTCTTAACTTCTTACCACAAGGTATGTAATTTCATAAGGACTGGCCTACCGAGAAATTGTAAGAAAAAAAAAATCCAACTGGTGGCCGGGTGTTCCAGGGCCTCCAGAAATTACTTTTGTGTTGTTAACAGGATCTTACATCTATTCTAAATTCACAACAGGACTTATTTTTATTACGTGATCTTGAAACAGTAAATGAAGCCCTTTTTATGAGTAGAATTACTTTGCTTCTTTGATCCTATGATTTCTTGTTCCCTCCAGGCTGAGTGATCCCCTTCAGCCTCTTTCAGCCTTAATGAGTAAATTAAAGAGTAAATTGAGTGGCTGTCTTATTTGATTTCTTTAGGAATTAGTGTAATGACAGATCTCCTACCTAAATGTGCAAATAGCTTAAAAGGAAAGAGATTTGTTTTTCCAAGGACTCTGTTCTCTGGCTCATTCCTTACGATAGCTCAGGGCTCTTAAGCAATCACACTTCAGAAAGTGAGTGATGGGTTATAGGCCCAACTGAAAAGTGTTTGAAATGAAATCACCTGAGACCCACCAATAACACCCTTCGCTTCAATGTCCATTTTGTATCTGCCTTAGGTCACATTACATTTCCCCTAGATAGGAAGAAGATATTTAAAAGGCTAGTGTTCCTTTGTTTTACTTTCAGGCATCTGCTTTTTCCTTTCTTTTTCCCAATACCTTGCCACCATAGCAGCCTATATAATAAAAATATTATTCCTTAGCATGTAAACAACCAGAATCACCCTGGATAATACTAAAAGTTGAAAAGCACATGGAAAGGTTTTATACAAAGAGGAAATGTAGTGATAACTCACATAATGGAAAATAAAGTAAAATTTATTGCTTTATAATAAACAAGTTTTGTTTATTATAAAGGAACACAAATGTCTCTCTGTGACCTCAAATCCTTCCTTTCAAAAAACATTGGTTTCTTTTTCCAAAAATATTTTAACTAACATTTTTAAAAATATATTTATATTGATTTTAGAGAGAAAGAGAGAATGGGAAAAAACATCAATGATGAGAGAGAATCATTGATTGGCTGCCTCCTGCACACTCAGAGATCAAGATCACAATCCAGGCAAGTACCCTGACTGGGAATCGAACCATGATCTCCTGGTTCATAGGTAGATGCTCAATCACTGAGTTAACACAGCCAGGCTTAAATAACATTTATCCCCAAAGATCTGTAAGTCACTGAGGGACACAAACTAAACAATAGTGAAAAATAAACAGGACTTTCAACTCAAATCAGTATTTTACACCACTTCTTTGAAAGCAAAGGCTACTAAAATATCCAGGGGACAATGAAGCTCACTTTATGGGACTGTGTGTGGCTAGCACTGCTGTCATAAAGGAGAAAATAAATCTGAAATTACACACTGTATTTTTTAAATGGTGGCCTGCACCAAGTTTTCTAAGGACACCTAAAATAAAATAAAAAACTAAGGATTTTCTTAGACAATAGTAAGATCACTTATCTACTCAAAAGTTGGAATAATTTCTATTTCACAAAATTATGAAAATTGTGCCCAGTCAAAAGCTCCATTAAAAGAATAAGATGCTACACATAAAACATTCATTGTTATCCTTAATGCAAACCTGTTGGACAGATTAGTATGGCCCAAATAACCACAATTTCAAATTTTAGATAAAATCATGATAATTGAAGCTGTTATATGTCAGTATCTATGGAATATGCCTATATCCTTGTTCCAATAAAAATCCAGTCTAAGTATTTATATTAATTACTAAGAAATAGTGAAAATAAATTAATATTTAATTAAATCAATTATGAAAAACAAGTAGGAAAACTAAGGCAAATAAAATGATTTCACAAAAGTAAAAAATAGGCAGGGCCGACAGAGCGGGGAACACAAGCTGGTGGTGATGGAGCATGGCGAGCCAGTTTAGAAAAATATTTCAGACCAGACTTGCTACCACCTCTCCTGGACCACCACCTATTCTTCCCAGATTCCACAGCTCCACTCCTTCTCCTGCTCCTCAGCCACAGAAGCCAGCTGTAAATTTAGGGCAAAGTACACTCAAGCCACTTCTGAATGAGCTGCACCCAGGCCCCAGGCCCTGCTGTCAAGACCCCTGGCAAAGGTCAGGCCTCAGTCCCCACAACGCTCCTTCTTGTACTGATCTGAGCAGCACTCACCTTCAGTGCACATAAGGGAGCCCGTGGAAGGACACTTGGCATCAGGATACCCCACACAGAACAGCCATTTCTGGGCTCATGGAGAGGTTTGGAAGAGAGAACTACATAACCAGACACCTGGAGAAGAGAGAGACCATGGGCAGACAAAGAAACAGCCCACATATGAAAGAAAAGCAAGCATCACCAGAAAAGGAAGTAAATGAAATAGAGGCAAGCAATCTGCCAGAGAAAGAATTCAGAGAAATGGTGATAAGGTGTCTGAAAAGAATGGAAGACAAATTCAACAATATGAGTAAGAACCAAGAGAAAATGAAGAACCAAGAAGAAATGAAAAATGATATCACTGCTGTTAAGAACTCAATAGAAAGCATTAAAATTAGACTAGAAGAAGCAGAGGACTGCATCAGTGAGCTAGAAGACAAGGTAAGAAAAATATCCAAGTAGAGCAGCTTCTAGAAAAAAAAAATTAAAAAGCAGGAGGAGAGCCTAAGGGAAATTTGGGGCAACATGAAACAAAACAACATCCACATAATAGGGGTTCCAAAAGAGAGAGGAAACTGAGCAAGGAATAGAAAATCTGTTTAAATAAATAATTACAGAATACTTCCCTGATATAGGGAAGAAAAAACCCACACAAATCCAAGAAGCTCACAGAGTCCCAAACAAAATGAACCCCAAAAGGCACATTATAAATAAATGTGCAAACACTAATGACAAAGTAAGGATCGTAAAAGTGGCCAGAGAGACAGAAAGTTACCTACAAAGGTACTCCCATCAGACTAGTGACTGATTTCTCAACAGAAATGTATCAAGCAAGAAAGGAATGGAATGAAATATACAAAGTTATGCAAAGGAAGGGTCTGAATCCAAGAATACTGTACCCAGCAAAGGTTTCAATCAAAATTGAAGGTGAAATCAGGAGCTTCACAGACAAAAAAGGACTAAGGGAATTTATGCTAGAAATGCTAAAGAGTCTGCTGTACAAAAAAAGAAATAGGAAGCGAAAAAGAAACACAGTGTTAAAGAAAAAAAATGGTGACAAAAAAGTACTCATCAATAATAACTTTAAATGTAAATGGATTAAATGCTCCAATCAAAAGACATACGGTAACGGATTGGATACAAAAACATAAACCATATATCTGCTCTCTACAAGAAACTCACCTCAGAAAAAAATGACACACACAGACTGAGGGTGAAGGGGTGGAAAACGGGTTTTCAGGAAAATGGAAATGAAAAAGAGCTGGGGTAGCAATACTTATATCTGACAAATTAGATCTCAAAGTGAAGGACATAACAAGAGATAAGGAAGGCCACTTCATAATACTAAAGAGAACCATCCAACAAGAAGAAATAACTCTGGCAAACATATACACACTCAATAGAGAAGCACTCAAATACATAAAAAAAAAACCACAAAAACTCCTGGAGGATATCAAGGGAGAGATTGACAGCAATACAATCATAGTAGACTTTAATACCCCACTATCACCATTGGACAAATCCTCTAAACAGAAAATCAGCAAAGAAATTTTAATCTTAAAATGAATCACTAGACCAGATGGAATTAATTGACATCTTTAGAACATTTCACCCCAAAGCCACAGAATATATATTCTTCTCAAGTGCACATGGATCATTTTCAAAAATAGAACATATGTTGGGTCATAGGCAAAGTCTCTTCAAATTCAAGAAGATAGAAATCATATCAAGCATTTTGTCAGATCACAGTGGCATGAAACTGGAAATCAACTACAATGAAAGCAATTTAAAGAAATCAAATACATGGAGACTAAATAGCATGCTATTAAACAATGACTGGGTAACCAGAGAGATCAAGGAAGAAATAAAAAACATCATGGCAACAAATGACTATGAAAACAAAATAATCCAAAATCTATGGGACACAGTGAAAGCAGTCTTGAGAAGGAAGTTCATTAGCTCTACAAGTCTACTGCAAAAAAACAAGAAACATCTAACCCTATAACTCAAAGAGCTAGAAAGAGAGCAACAAGAAAAACCCAGTATAAGCAGAAGGAAGGAAATAGTAGAGATCAGAGCAGAGATAAATGACATAGATATCAAAGAAACAATTCAACAGATGAAGAAAACCAAGAGCTGTTTTTTTTGAAAAGATAAACAAGATTGATGAACCTCTAGCTAGGGTCCCCAAGAAGCAAAGAGAGAGGATCCAAATAAACAAAATCAGAAATGAAAGAGGAGAAATAACAGACCCCATAGAAATACAAAGGATTGTTAAAAAATACTATGAACAAATCTATTCCAACAAACTGGACAACCTGGAGGAAACTGACATATTCCTAGAAAAATATAACCTTCCAAAACTCAATCAGGAAGAATCTAAACATCTCAATAGGCCAATAATGATGGAAGAAATTGAAGCAGTCATCAAAAAGCTTCCAGCAAACAAAAGCCCAAGGCCAGACAGCTACACAGGGGAATTTTACCAAATATTCAAGGAAGAATTAAAACCTATTCTCCTCAGACTATTCCAAAAAATTCAAGAAGAAGAACACTTCCAACTATCTTTTATGAAGCCAGCATCACCCTAATACCAAAACTAGATAAAGACAACACAATGAAAGAGAATTATAGGCCAATATCCCTCATGAACATACATGTCAAAATCCTCAACAAAATTCAGCAAATCAGATCCAGTAGTACATCAGAAAGATCATACACCATGACTAATTAGGATTTATTCCAGGATTGCAAGGATGGTACAATATCCACAAATCAATAAATGTGATGCATCACATAAACAAATTGAGAGATAAAAAAACACACAGTCATACCAATTGATGCAGAAAAAGCATTTGACAAAATCCAACACCCTTTCTTGATAAAAACTCTCAGCAAGATGGAAATAGAAGGTTCATACCTCAACATCATAAAAGCCATATATGATAAACTCACAGCTAACATCATACTCAATGGGCAAAAACTAAAACCATTTCCACTAAGAACAGGAACAAGACAGGGATGCCACTCTCACCACTCCTGTTCGACATAGAACTGGAAGTATTAGCCATTGCAATTAGACAAGAAGAAGAAATAAAAGACATCCAAATTGGAAAAGAAGAAGTAAAGCTGTTCTTATTTGCAGATACTGTACATAAAAAACCTGAAAGATTCCATCAAAAAAATAATAGACTTAATAAATGAATTCGGCAATGTAGCAGGATACAAAATTAACACGAAGAAATCTATGGCATTTCTATACACCAATAGTGAACTTACAGAAAGAGACTAAAAAAGCAATCCCATTTACCATCACACCAAAAAAAATAAGATACCTAGGAATAAACTTAACTAAGGAGGTAAAAGACCTATATGCGGAAAACTACAGGACACTGAAAAGAGAGGAAGACATAAACAGAAGAAAGAGCATACCATGCTCATGCATTGGGAGAATCAACATCATTTAAATGCCCATACTACCCAAAGCAATCTATAGATTCAATGCACTCCCCATTAAAATACCAATGACTTATTTCACAGACTTAGAAAGAACTTTCCAAAGATTTATCTGGAACAAAAAAAAAGACCCCAAATAGCCACAGCAATCTTAAGAAAGAAGAATAAAGTAAGTGGATCTCAATATCAGATTTCAAGCTGTATTACAAAGCCACTGTTCTCAAAACAGACTGGTACTGGCACAAGAACAGACATATGAACCAATGGAATATAATACAGAATCCAGATATTGACCCAAACCACTATGCTCAATTAATAACTTTGGTACATCTACAAAATGGAATACTATGCTGCCATAATAAAGAAGGAATTCTTACCATTTGCAGCAACCTGGATAGAAGTAGAGAGCAATATACTAAGTGGAATAAGCCAGGCAATGAAAGAAAAATACATGATCTCACTCATTTATGGATAATAAAGAACTTTATAAACTGATGAACAAAAAGATAGATACAGAAGCAGTAAAGCATCAAACAGACTGTAAAATTACAGTGGGAAGGTTAGGGAGAGGTGGGGTAGATAAGAGATCAACTGAAGGACTAATATGCATGCATATAAGCACAAGACACTGAGGGGGTTAGGGCATGCCTGGGAGTCAGGAATGGGAAGATAGGTACACATGTAATACATTAATAAAAAATAAATAAAAATTAGAAATAAGTTGGGAAAAAATAGAGATAATAAAAGAATCAAAGAACTGGTATTTGGAAAATAGAACAAATATTTATATGACTATTAAGTTATAAAAGGAAGTCCAAGTATAAATAGTGAAAAAATACAATAGGAAAATAACTGCAGATAGGAAGAAACGTGAAAGAATTATATGATGTTTATTCAATTGTCTATATTATTTAAAATTCTATAAAAATCATTTTAATAAAAGTCTGTTCATTAAAATTTATCCTATATATTATGCTAAAACAACAAAAAAAGTGTTTTTCAACTTGGAATTTACTTGAAAGTTACCTAGGATATTTTTATAATGTGATGACCCCATTAAACTAAATCAGAACTTCTGCATTTACCTATGGTGAAGGGGCATATGTTTCCATCAAGATTAGAGAAATCATAACACAGCATAAAGTCTACCTCTTTGAAGTTATTGTGGTGCTTCACAGGCAGCCTGGCCTCAAAGGTCAGGCCAGAGAAGGAAACCCCATAATGCAAGCTCACATTTTGCCCTTTGGGACACATGCTGATTCATGGAGCAGCAGCAAAGGGCCTAGAACAGAGGCAAATAAATGCTGGAAACAGGCAGAAAAATGAGCAAAGCTTTGACAATTTTACAGGACCGGGGAGAAAATTTACAATTCAGGGCTTGTAAGGCAATTAAAACTAGAACAGTCAAGATGCTAGAGAAAGGTCATGCAGAAAAAAGTGAAGAAGTGACACTTACTGGTCTCCCCAAAAGGCATTTACTGAATTCTCAAGTTGTCAGGGCTATGAGGCTGAAAATTCATGCAGAAAGCCTAAGAAATTCAGAGAGGAATTTCTGATAGTCTCACAGTGCTGGCCAGATAAAAATGGGAATTCAGAAGGCAATTTATCTCTCTCCATCCTCAGAATCTATTATCCCCATTGAAACCAGGAAACCTCTCTCTATATAAAAGCCTAATATGCAAAGTGTCCCCTCTGAGGTTCTACCGACTGGGACTTTGATTGCTTGCTATGACGTGCACTGACCACCAAGGGCAGCATGGAAAAAAGGAAGACCCCTGCCAGCCTGCAGCCAGCACTCAGTGCATGAATTTCATGCACTGGGCCTCTAGTATTTCAATAACAGTATCCCTCATCTTTATAACTATTAAACTTGGCAGACAAAAACTCTGATATTTAGTTGTCCATATTCCTAGGTGGCATTAGTAGGATCCAGAATTTCCTTCCTTTGAAGAAGATCAGAAGGCAGCAAAGTTAAAAGCCACCATCCCTGCTTTGGGACTTACCATGGTAAAAAATGAAATGCCCTAAAAAGCAGGGGTTGGGGGGTGAATATAGCACAGACTTGAGAGCCAGTGAAGTCAAAGGCTGGCCCAATCATGAGGAGAGAGTTAATAAGCTGGGAACATAAATCTTAAGTTCTGGTAGCGGACTTCGGTAGAAAATGCCATCAGGATGAACAGCAGGCAGATGTAACAGAAGCATCACCTTTGAGAACCATCAAGCCTTAGGAAAACACATTTGAGGATCCTGACCATTCATGGGTCACATAACCTTCGCTTCCCCTGTGGCACTAGGCCCAGATGTCACTTTAGAAAGCAGCCAGGAAAAAGAGATATGCAAATAGAAAGCAATGTTTAAAAGGACTATTTAATTAATATGACAGACACAATTTTTTAATTTAAGAGATTAAAAGTTATTTTTCCCCATGACAAGCAATCAAGCCTGGGCTTTTGAGCAAGATCAAATTACAGTAATAATTATTGTAATTTACATTATGTATGTGTAAACTTACCTATAAAATTCGTTAATATGCTACATTTTAACAAGAAATTTTAAAATAAATAGGTAAGAAATTATCCCATTTAGAGTACGTATCATCAAAAACCTAACATATCCAATCAGCTGACCATTTAGCCAACCAATCATGCAATCATTCTAGGATTAAACATCATAACAGTACATGAGCAGAAATTATATAAAAATGTCCTTGATTGAGAATTCAAGAGGTAGCTGTTAAAAGATGTCCAAAATTTTTTAATGTAAACAATATAACTATATTCCCTGGACATTGGAAACTCCATAGAAAAATTTAAGAAGTAATACCAAGGAAATCTCATAATCTAGTAAACATATTTGCTATCAATTCCAGATCTAGTAAAGGTGACCTATTTCTTGTTGTTCCCTTTCCTATGCCATTAACCGGGCCAGAAATTTCCTGGAGTATATCTAATTAGCTCATTCGGGATGAGTACCTAAAAAGAAAGTTTGTCACTATCCAACATTCACAGTTCCTAATTTTGCCCTGCAGCTTAAAAATCTAGAGGAAACATAAATTAGACACTATATTTAGAACAACTTGATGAGTTATTGGGTCCGGTAATTCCTTTTAGGAAATGAACTCTAATGTGTTACATATTTTAATATCCTCTCTCATTCCAACTCTGCTCTAACCTACTTCAAGATCATAGTCTGACTTTTATAGGCATACCAAATATAATTTTCCTGGTCATATAAGCCATGAATATTGAACTTAATAACTCATGCTACTGAAAAAGGTGTAGCAACCTGCGTTAATAAAATGTGAAATTTCTGACCAATTACGGAACGTAACTAGTCACAGAGCAGCAGTATCAGCTCACTTCCATCGGCATGATGACAATAGGAAGTTGAAAATTAAAAAAATAAAACACACATGAATGCTCTTAATCATAATGTAGACTTTAAGATGAAATTCAGCCCTCTGTAAGACAGGAATCAGCATTCAGAAGAAGAAAGCATTTTCTCTCACTATTCAAAAGCATTAGAAAATAATAAATTCACTCAAAAGACATTTTACTAAAAATCTACCAAGTAAAATTACCTGTGCTAGTGTGTTGAAGATATTGAGATAATTGAGAGTGTACATCTAGGGGGAGATTTAGAATAGAATCTTAAAGGTAGTATATGTTGTAGTTAGATAAATGAATAGATTGACATAGATAAATGGATGGATAGATGATGATGATAGATAGATAGATAGATAGATAGATAGACAGATTCATAGATAATGCAAGGAAAGTAAGGGGCTTAGAACACCTAATTTTGCCTAGAGGATTCAGGGAAATCTTTACAAATAAATACTTGAGCAGTATCTCAAAGTACAGCAGGGTAAAAGATTAGTGGAAATATACCAAGAAGAAAAGAAAGAGATGAGCAGGCATCCCAGGAAAAAGAACAGCAAGTACAAAATCAGGAAGGATGAAGGAGAAGGGAGTGCAGGCCATGCCTGTGCAAAGATAGCAGGAGGCGAAGTTAGAGAGGCAGGCTAGGCTGGATCTAGTGAAATGCTGCCTAAACCATGATAAGAGCTTTGGACATTTCCTATTCCAATCTAGAGATTTTCAAGCAGCGCACCACACTGGTGTGCCACAAGAATCATGAAAACATGCAACACCTGACTCTTTAGTTAGAGGCACTGGCCTCTTTTCCCTTAGATTGTCGAATAAAAAAATGAAAATAGCCACACAATACTAGCTGTCTGGTGTGAATGAACCAAAATTATAGCTTTTTTTTAAGCAAAAAATACATTTTTGTTGTTTCTTAGAATTTTAGCAATTACTTTATGTGTGCATGAGATGAAAAAGGTTGAAAATGGATGTTATATAGGCCTGTGGTCGGCAAACTGCAGCTCACGAGCCCCTTGCAGCTCTTTGGCCCCTTAAGTGTGGCTCTTCCACAAAATACCACGTGCGGACACACACATACAGTGCAATTGAAACTCCGTGGCCTATGTGCAGAAGTCAGTTTTCAGCTCTCAAAAGAAATTTCAATCGTTGTACTGTTGATATTTGGCTCTGCTGACTAATGAGTTTGCCGACCACTGTTATAAACAATAACGGGCACCCTGGAGGTTTTCAACTGATTCCTTGGGAAAATAGTGTTAGAGGTAAAATGAAGAATGAAATGGTATATTGCTAAGTGAACTAAGCCAGACAGAGAAAGACAAATACAATGTGATTTCACTTATACTGGTATGTGGAATCTAAAGCAAAATAAACGCACAGAGAAAAACAGAAACAAGACTCATAGACACGGAGAACAAACTGATGGTTGGCAGAGGGGCGGGGGGTTGGGGGTTGGGGGTTGGGTGAAAAAAGTGAAAGGATTAAGAAGTACAAATTGGCAGTTACCAAATAGCCACTGGGGTGTAAAGTACCGCATAGGGAACACAGTCAACAATATTGTAATAACTACGTATGGGGCCAAGTGGGTACTTGAAATATTGGGGAATCATCTTTTAAATTATATGGCTATCTAACCACTATGCTGTACACTTGAAATTAAAGCAGAATACGTAATATTGAAAGCCAGCTATTAGCAGGAAAAAAAGAATGAATGGCATGGGAGGAGAGGAAGGCTGAAGAGCAGCTAAGGGTGAGAGCCACAGGTACTCAAGAAACCAGGAAGGACTGAAGAAAGACATCAGGGAGGAGATTCAGAAGCTGGTCAGGTGACACTGGGTGACTGGCCATGTGGGTGTCAGAGGAAAAACTCATTGTGGGTAAATCTCAGGTCCCTACCTTGGGCAGAAAAGAAAGGTGTAGGGCAGAAATAATGACGTTGGTTTCCGTTGCTGGAAATCTGAAGATGTAATAGAAGTAACGTGCTCAGAGGCATGCTTGGCTCATAGTACGTGCTCAGTAAACATTAGGTCCCATCACTGCGCAGGAGAGGGAAGCGGCACAGGAGGCCGTGTGGAAGGCATGAAGAGGATAAAGGTAGCTCTAGAAGACAGAGTGCCTGCTGATTAGAGGAAAAAAGGGAACCTGTGAGAATACACCCACGCTACCTCAATGAATCGCAACCATTTTGTTCTATAAACATGTGCTTTGTTCTTTGTCACTTCAGGCTACTCAGCAGGACTGTGTACTGCTCAGGGACATCTTCCTTCTCACAACAAATTACTCCACTTACTTCTACTCTGAAAAAAACAAACCAACAAACCTCTACTGTCTGGCTTTCTGTAACCTCTTTGCTCTCCAATCCATTCACTTTCATTAAAAAAAAAATAGACTGTACTTTTTTTTTTTCAGAATTTTTTATCAAGTCAGGTCTTTTATCTCTCCCTGTTCTCTTTTCACTTTTAAGTTTGGTGAGTCCAATTGGTAACTTAAATTACTTCCTTCAGTTCAAAAAATAAATGAATTATAAGAGAGAGAGAGAGAGAGAGAGAGAGAGAGAGAGAGAGAGAGAGAGAGGGAGAGAGAGAG
>JAAGEH010000125.1:24932016-25065713 GCA_011751065.1 Lasiurus cinereus | reverse complement strand
CTCTCTCTCTCTCTCTCTCTCTCTCTCTCTCTCTCTCTCTCTCTCTCATTTTGTTTTCTTTTGAACTGCAGGAAGTAATTTAAGTTGCCAATTTGATTCACCAAACTTGAAAGTGAAAAGGGAGCAGGGAGAAATAAAAGACCTGACTTGATTTTTTAAATGTGGGGGTAAAGTACAGTCCATCTTTTTAGTGAAAATAGAGCAACAAGGTTAGAGAAAGTCAGAAAACGAGAGATTTTTTTTCTCCAGAATGGGAGTAAGAATCGACACATGGTGATTAGTAGTAGAGCAGTTCGTTGCGAAAAGGAAGATGTCTTTGAGGGAGTGTGGTCCTGCTAAGTATCCTGAAAGGATGAGAAAAGAACAGAACACACGTGCATAGAACAAAATGACTGTGATTCATGAGGCAGCATGGGTGTGTTCTCACGAGTTTACACTTCCCCTTTTCCTATTGTCCACAGGCACTCCATTTTCCAGACCTACCTGCTCCTCTAGTAGGGAGCAGGCTTTCCTACCTTTGTTTGGTTAATACATTATCTGAAATAAAATAAAGTGCCTTCAAGAGAAAGAAGGCCTCTGGTTTCCTGAAAGGTGCTCTTTTAGGTATAAATGGGCTAGCCTTGTACTTCCTATCCCTCCTGCCACCCTGGCCAGTAACCATAGCATGGGAATTTAGCGACTTAGCTTAACATATCATCATCTAACTCAGGGCTGCACAATAGACTCCTCTCCAACCCCTGGGATTTGGATTTAATTGATGTCAATGGATCTAGGCATCAGTACTCTTCAAAATTTCCCTCAGTGGCACCAATGTACAGCCCAAATGGAGAACCATTGACTAATGGGGTGAGATAGGGAGCCTGAACTGTGTTTCTGGAAGGAATAAGCTAAGAAAACAGGATAGGATGATCTATCATCAGACCACATGGAGGCCTGGCCAGTAGAACTGCAGTAAAGTCTGCCAAATAGGGTTTTCATTACAGTAGCAGCAACAATCAAATCTCATTGCTTCACTGTGGCCCACTCAGTAGGGACAAAATAAAATCTGAGGCCCTGGGGCCAGTGACATCTGTAGATGTTGAGGTGTTGAGCAACTGCGCTGATTTCCCTAAAGGCAGATCAGTAGCCGTAACAATGGTAGTGTGAGTGGATGAAGAGACCTTTTAGTCCAGGAAGTCTTTTTAAAGAATGCACCTGGGGATGCCTGTTTAATTATGCTGCCTCCAACTTTATAACCCGAGGGATTTTTATTTCCTTTTGAAATAAGCATCCCTGTTAACAAGTTTTTCCTACCCATTTAAAACTCCTCTGGGCACACTTAGACTCATCCTTTCGGGTTCTGAGTAACCACTCTGCTCAAATGATGTTGATTAGAAATTTATAAAATCTGACATTAAACCTTGACATAAGGGGGATGATCTACAGGGGAAAGAATCACAGAGAAACGTGATTTGGAGAGAGACTAAGAGCCTGGTTCAGACCCAGATCTGCTGTTATGAGCTGAGGGACCTGGGGCCAATTAGTCTCTGCCTCCATTTCTTTATACCCATAAAATTAAGTGCAGATTTTTTTCATCAGAATTCTGGGTTGAGAAAAGGATGCTAATCTAAGACAGGTTAGGTGACAGGTAGCTGAAGGAAGAAGGAAATGGTCCTATGTGAGGATGGGAAATAAGCAAGAGAAATGGCATAAATCTGAGGAGCCCTGGGAGAGTAGAGGGTACATGGAGGCAGAGGGGGTGAAAGATTAGTAGAAGAGGCTGGCTCTACACTGGCCTTCTGATATAGGGTTGTTGTGAGGACAAATAAGTGGGAGCATGTAGGAGAGCATTTATTTCAGCATATAGATAGTGTTAGACAAATGGGCAATCACTAGATCTATTATTATTATTATTATTATTATTATGACTATTACTATAAGTTTGCCCTGTCTTTAAATACAGCAAATATGCACCCATTTATTTAAAAATGTTCATTATAAAAGCCCATGCTATTGCATAGGAAATGTAACCTGCAAAATGAAAAAAGAAAGTGAAGAAAGGAGGCAATTTCTAGAGACTTCAGCATCCAGCTATACCATTGACTCAGTTGTTTGGCTATTTCAGGCCAAAACAAAGGTAGACTAAGTGAAGTTTCAGGTTGTTAAGAGAATGTAATCCACAGGCGAAGACACACGTCATAGGTAGAACTCAAAGCCATATGAGAAGGGCAGATCTATTTGCCACTAGAGTTTACAAAACTGTTCGCAATGATTAGTTTAGTAAGTGGGAGAGAAAAGCTGAAGGGGTGAACTGAAAAGAGATGAAATAAAACATCTATAGTCTCTCAAATCCCAATGCAACAATAAAGACAGAATCCTCACATACTTAACCTTGGAAATAGAAGTGAGGAATCAACATGCTGGTTAAGTGCTCCCTAAAACAAAAACCTAAGTTCTGATGCCAATTTTCTCTTTTTCATTTGTTCTACTTGTATTTGGCCAAAGGAAGTTTTCAGGGTCTCCATCAGCAAATTGAGGACAGATCAGTCAACTGCCCCTCTGTGGACGCTCTCAGCAGTTGTCGTGCTTAGACCAACAGAACCCGGGGACAGGATGAGAGGCACTGAAGGGCCAGTCCTGGGGAAGGAAGGACCAGGCAGCAGATGTGTAAAGAAAGGCTTCCCCACAACGCTCAAGGCGGGAAAGCTGGTGTTCAAATGTTGGCTTTAGAAATACAATCTACACTGAGCAAGAAACTCCATCTGGATGGAGGTTTCCAGTTGTGCATCTCTGCTTCAAGCACTCCCTGCCAATCTGCAGCTGTTTTTTCCCCCTTAAATCATCCCAAGAATACATTTCCATTGAGTCTTTGGGAAAGAGGAAGGGGGAGAAAGAGAAAAGCATCGATGTGATATGCAATCCAATTGGGTATCGAAGCCACAACCTAGCCATGACTGGAATCAAACCTGCACCATTTTGATGTGCAGAATGATGCTTCTACCAACTGAGTCACCCAGCCAGGAGAGCCTTTTTGTCTGAATTAAAGACTCTCAGCAATGACTAAAGCTTTAGCTCAAAATGTGAAGAAATCATGCTAAATTTAGCTTAAAGGAAATACAATTGTGTACCTAAGATGAAGTTTCCCTTTGGAAACACGAATTTTCACTTCCAATAATACTACTGCATGTGTCCTATGGCTGGTAGACTTAAGATCTATCTAGCTTGTCTCCAGCTAATTTCATCAGTAAGAAAGAAAGAAGGAAGCTTAGAATGTGTGCTTCTATTTATAATTCAAATATCTGTTTTTATACTGTATTCATGTAGAGCGTTTGATTCTTTAAAGCTATAAACATTTAAGAAAGCATTGGCTAGGTTAACTTCCCTGGGATGAAGTAAAGGAAATATATATAGTCTATTCATACAGACACATTCGAATGTATACTTCTTTCATTTCAAAAAGACTGTAATAAAGACACAATCTTCTCATATTTAACTTTGGTAATAAAAGTGAAAGATCAGCATGTTGGTTAATGTGTTTTTGTTTTCCAAAATAAGGTAATTTTAACAACAGTTCAATCCCAACAATGGAATAGGCATTTTTTTCTTACTCTAATATGGAGACCCCTACACTATGATTTCTCTCCCTCCTGAATTTCTTCATATGAAAAGTCTTACAAACTCATAACAACTAAATGACATTTCATGCTGTATGAGCTGAACCATTTAATAGTAAAGAATAAAATTTCATGACCTGGGGAAAACCTCAGAACAAAATCATTGAAAAAAATATATGGACCTGTCACGAAGATAGTAAAGGCTATCTCACTTGTGAAGTGAAATTGCTTAACTGTACTGACTTCAGTGTTTATTAGCCATCGAGAATGTTTGACAATATTATAGCTCAGTATTCCATAATCCAGAAAGAATGTTGCCCCCTGTGAAACGTTTGACAATCCTAGAAACATTTATGTCACAAACTGGGAGGGAGGATATGGAGGGTCATTGGAATCGATCGAGTAAAGGCCAGGGATGCTGCCAAAATCTGACAGTCACCCACAGAAAAGAATTCTCTGGCTCAAATGCCAATAGTGTCGTTTTTTAAAAAACAACAAAAAACAGCCTAACCATGTAGTCTTCAGGAATGGCAATAGATGTAATGAGAAATAAAAAATATAGACCAAGAGCTAAAAAGAAGCAGCTGAAAAATGGTGTAGCCATGTTGGATTTTGAGGAATGTGGATATGGTAGGAAAAAAAGGGAAGCGAAGAGAAAAATGTAGTAAAAGATATACCGATCTATATCCAACATACAACTTATCATGCCTAGATTATATTTTCCTTTGAAAGATTTAAAGAATAAAATTTAAATTTGTAACAGTATTGGAGAATAAAGGAACATATTCTATTAATGTAACAAAAATTTATGGGAATTTCTATAAAATAAGAAGCATATGAACTAGAATTGATAGAGAAAATTATAATCCCAAATAGGATAGGATAGGACCTTAAAAAAACTTTTTAAACAGGACAGAACCAATATAGGAGATAGAGGGCAGTGGTTTCTAAACTTAATTGATCAACCAAAGGACTTGTATGCATGCATATAAGCACAACCAATGGACACAAGACATGGGCAGTGGGGGGTGGGATGAGGGCATGTGACAGGGAGTAGGGGAGGCTGGGGGAAGGTCAATGGGGAAAAAAGGAGATATATGTACTACTATATGTAATGCTTCAAACAATAAAAAAAATAAAATTAAATAAATAAATAAATAAATAAATAAATAAATAAATAAATGTTCCAGTGCCCAAGCCATGCCCCAGATCAATTAAGTCACAATCTCTAGGATGGAAACATTAACATTTTGAGGACCTCCCCTAGTGCTTCCAATGTAAAGAGAAGTTGGGGAACTACTGGCATAGACATAACCAAAGGGTAATTAATGGCAATCAATGGAACTAGTGTCTCTTAGACATATGGCTCATTACAGTGGCACCCTAAATGCAGATTCTGATTCAGCAACTCTGGGTTGGACCTGATATTCTGTATTTCTAATTAGCTCCCATGTAATGTCAATGTTACTCACCTATTAATTACTCTTAGAAGGACAAGAAATTGAAGAGAAACAAACTATTTTCATCCCCCTGCCCTCATGCCCCTCCAGTTCCCATAAATCCAGAATCTGCCTCTAGTATCAGTTCTCTGATTAAAGCATGGAGACCAATTCTCTAAACTAAGTAAAGAATAAGCCTAGAGGAGACTAGGAATAAAAACTAAGGCCCCAAAGTCACTCCTGCCCTATGCAATAGACAGTGAGAAACGAGAAAGTAAAGGCAGCTGAACCCAGAAGTTGAAGGTATTTGGGGCATAATTTTCAGCCACAAGAAAACAAAACAAAACAAGGATCTAGGTTACAATTAAATATATTTTGGCAATGGTTAATTACCAATTATAGTGAAATCCTACATGAAAACGTTAAACAGCTATGAAACATTATACAATGGAAGAATAATGATCGGGAAGAAGGTTCATGATATAGTTTTAGTTTTAAAAATCTAATAGAGGTGATGCAACTCAAAGTGATTTTTATTTTTCTCTTAATAAAAACAAGATAATAGGCCTTCTACACATATCATGGGGAGGTAGGTCATGACTGACCTTGGTCCTCATACCTTCAAAAAGAAACAAGATTTCAATAAGCTCTGTGAGCTATAAAGTCTACAGTTCAGCAGATTCTGAACCAGTTTGGCCCCTAAACCCTAATAAACCTCTCCAATTTCTCCTCTAAAAAACCAAAACCAGTCAGCATCCCTCCATAAGACTCCATGGCCAACAGCACTACAATGGTAAAGATACCAGGCACTCCTGATTTGTTCTATAGAGCTAGAGTCTCTTCCAATTTTATCCTCACCAAGTAACTTCCTAATTGCTAAACTCACTTCCAGAGGTGGAATGTAGTAAAAGATACTTGAATGTTCCAGTTATTAGAATGTTGTATGCCTATTTATTAACTAGCACTTTGGCATTTAGTTTCACAAATAAATCTCCTAGGAGTTAGACTATATTGACACATTTCTCAAAGACTTGTAAGTCCTCAGTAAATTTAAAGCATTGGATTTCTAAAAGCTAAACTCTACCAGGTACCAACGAAGGGGCACAAACATA
Organism: Lasiurus cinereus; assembly: GCA_011751065.1. Lineage (NCBI taxonomy): Eukaryota > Metazoa > Chordata > Mammalia > Chiroptera > Vespertilionidae > Lasiurus > Lasiurus cinereus. The sequence continues at coordinate 25,059,569 of JAAGEH010000125.1, read as the reverse complement.
TAACTGAACACTTTCCCATTTCAAAACAATGACTGATTCTAGACATCAGGGGCTAGAGCCAAAAGCCAAGATGAAGAAGAAAGCTCCTCAAAGATCAAATATGCTCCAGCTGGAAAGAACCAGAGCTTTAATGGGGGGAAAGCTGGATTTTAGACACCCTCTAACTCTATAGTATTGTACATAGTGCTAAAACTCATGCTTGGTAAGTTTATTTCAAAAATAAAATAAATACATTGGCTATATCTATTTTTCAGGGATGGGGTTTGAGATTAGAAAAATATCACTATTATGTGGTATAGAGGGACACTTAAAAATCAAGGAGAAAGTATTTTCTGCCAGGCTTTCTTGTTAAGTAAAACAAGAAACAGTATGTCCTGTTCCCTATGTCTAAAATCTTGCCTTATCTTCCCAACTAATCTATTATATTCAATGGTGCGTGTCATTATTCTTCAATCTAATAGGCACAAATTCTGAAAGGTGTCATCTATCCTTACTTCTCCTTTACACACCAAATCAATTTATTATGAAATCCTATCAATTATTAAAAATAATTCATCTTTACCCTTCCTTGTCTATTTCCTTGAAGGCTTCGTTAAGACATATCTGAGCATAGAACATAACTAATATTAGATCACATAACTTACTGGTTTTATTCATTAATGTACAGTAATTGTACCAATTTATGATTTTACTTTTTTTTTTCTCTCGTTTTCTCCACTGGAAAATCTATTTGTTTGGGGTTGAGACCTGGTAATCATGAATCAGAAAACTTAAGTAAGTTCAAATAGAATGTGATTTGTTTAGATAATATTTTTTGGACTTACTATAGAGTCTGCCTTTCTAAATCAAAAGTCATATGTCTGCCAAATATACATATACAGTTTCTTCCTGTTTTCAAACATTGTATTAATTATCAAGTGCTTCAAAATCCTGGAGCTGGGAGGACCCACTTCCGAGGAAATTCAGTCTGTTACATGGCTGTTGGCAAGAGGCCTCAGTTTTTCCCAAATGGGGCTCTAAATGGACTGCTTGAGGATCCTTGCAATCTGGTGTCAGGCTTCTGCCAGAGTGAACAACCAAGAGTAAAGAAGGCAAAAGCCAAATTGCTTTCTATGGCCTGTTTTAGTAAGTCACACACTGTTACACTACTGGCTTCACAGGGTATTTCCCACTTAAGGTGGAAAAGAATGCATGATAGCGAGAATAGCAGAAGGCAAGGATTATAGGATTATTGAAGGCTATGTTGGAGGATGCATACAAAATCAATAACCAACTTTCACTTGTGTGTGTGTGTGTGTGTGTGTGTGTGTGTGTGTGTTGTGGTCATCAAACACTTCTGTGGGTCACTATTTTATCCTACAATTTATAATACACAAATGTATCCTTGATAACAAGAGTAACTTCTAGTTTGGAATTTAGGAAAACATTAACCTAAAATTCTGTACCTAGAAATACAGCAATAAAAATGGAATAAATTGCTCATATTCAGATAATTCTAAACAGCTGATTTCAATAAAGGCTATAACAATTTTTCCCTGGTCTCACGTGTTTATTTATTTATATAGCCTTTCATTTTGTTTCTTATATGGGGAGGGGGAACTAGGGTTCATAATAACGGGTTCTGGTTTCTATCTGCCATTTGCGTTTGAGACCTTAAGTGAATTGCAGATTCCACTCAACCTTTAATAACTTCATCTTTGGCCTTCAAAGTGTGGTCTAAAGACCATCAGCAGCAGCATCATTTATTAAAATTGCAAATTGGTGAATGCACATCAGACCCACTAAGTCAGAATCTGTAATTTTTTTAATCAAGATGCTAGGTGAGTTGTGCAGAGTGATTATCTAGAAATTACTTCACAAACCGTGAAAGTTGCTATGTCAAATTTTTCACTTCTGTAAAGAAAAGCATCCATCAGCATTCTCTCCGCAGCAGATGTCTCAGAACACTGTTGATTGAGTGACATCATTATGACCTCCCTGCTGGACAGCCTTCCTCTGTTTTTCGCAGGGAAAAGCAGGATTCCTTGCCAGTTACCTCCATAAAACGTAAATGTGCACATAAATAGAGTAGAATGTGGGAAACATTTTTACATTTTTATTTTCTTTCTTCTAATATAAGTACAAAGGCGTTTTTAGGCTCATAATGAATTGTCTGGTGAATATCTTGCCACTTTTTAAAAGATAAAATGTGCAGTTCTCATTGAATAATACGGGTTTCCCAACTCCCACAATAAACATAAGCAAATCATCACTTCATTTCTTGAATCCCAGTTGTCTCCTGAGTAAAATATAGGTCATAAGAGTAACTCGTAAAGTTTTTCTTTTAACATTTTTTTATGTTTACAGTCAGTAAAATGTACAGATTTTAAGTGTACATCATAATGAGTTTTAACAAACATACACACCTGTGTAACCACCACACCAGTTAATATATAGAACTCGTCCCTCACCCACAAAGTTTGCTTGGCCCCATTCAGTCAATCCTACTCCTTAGAAAGAATGGATGGAGAAGTTTGCAGATAATATTCATGAAATTAGAGCTGGAGGGAGGACTTTATTTTAGAGATGAAAGAGCTGAAAGTTACCTAAAGCCTTGTAGCTAGTGAGTGGCAGAGCTGAAAACTGACTCTAGGATAGTGAATCTCACATAGTTCTCTCTTCTGAAAGTTGAGAAATAATTGGAAGGGTATACAATATGACTTTCATCACCATAAATTATTTTTGCCTATTGCCATACACATAGAATCATTCTATTGGTGCCCTTTGAGTCTGATTCCCTTTATGCAACATAATAATTATGAGATCCCTGAATGTTGTTGCACGTGTGAATAGTTCTCACATGGTTGTGTTGAAATTTAAATAAAACATATTACTAGTAAAAGATTTCCCACAAATACTTTTCAAATCTGAAAATCAAATGAGGGTATTTGGAGTTCCAAAATTTCCATCTCTCTCTCCTAGATACTACAGAGTTAGGAGGGAAAAACTCTCCCCCCACCCATGACTAATTTTGCTGCCTGTACTTAGATTTGCTGGTATGTTTCTGAGATTTCTACTGCAAATAAAATGGACTGAGCTCTCCTCCAATCAGAACATGTTATCTGATAATATGACAGGTTTTCTTTTGACCTGCGGAAGGTGCTAGGCATGGACAATGATCAGATTTGATGGGAATTTTCCTGAAAAGCAGTAAGTACCTTTAAAAAAAATCCCTCTGTCTGCCCATATTCACTGTGGCAACATGTAATTAATGTAATTATAAGAGCCCTAATTAGAACTCTCTCTATGCAACAATACTGCTGTACTACTTTGATACAGAAGAATGATGTCTCAGCCACAATAATAATGAAAGTTCATTATGAGAGTCTTACCAACACTTTCACATTGAGATGAGGTTTTGACTGAGGTCACTAAACTGTGATCCAGCAGAAAATAAGGACAAATAGCCTGACCAAGATTCCATGGCCAATGTGAAGCAGATCACTGAGGCAATTATTTGGCAAATTCAAGACAACCTTTCTCCCACTGGTCTTAACTTCAGCTCTTTAGGAAAAAAATTTACATTCTGATATTTTTCAACATTGAGTAGGCACTTTAAGTTCAGCTAGAAATGACTTTAGGTATGCAAAGATGTAAACCCAGTATCTTTACCTTATATACTTTTTAAAACTTCTGGTAGAATTTAAAAAACATTGGCAAAGTATTATTTTTGACACTGAGGCCAAGGAAACTCAGGACTAGAAGAAAGTATAGCTTATTCTCCTGATGTGGAGATGTGTACTTTATATGGGAATTGTTGACTCAGAAGTTCTTCTAGGCTTTGGTTCCCTTCAAGAGTCCATTTAAAGGGGCAGAAGAGTCAAAAGCAATAATAAGGGCAATAGAGGACAAGAAATCATAAAAATGTACGGTATGCCCAAATGCTCAGCTTCAGTATATTTAGAGACTTGCATATTTGATCAACATTGAACTATTACATCTCGCTATTTAACTGACTAAATTTGAAATGATATTATTTTGCTTACACTGGAGAAATGGTAACTTTCATTTACATTGCTGATGAGAGTGAAGAGCATTCATTCAGTCATTCATTGTAAAAAACCTTTTTGACATTAGCTGTTAGATTTACAATGTGCACCCTTTATGATCGAGCCATTGTGTGTCTCAATATCTAGCCAGAGAAACCCGTGCACAAGTCCCTAAAAAAGGGTTACATAAGATTTGTTGCATGAGACTACTATAACAATGGTTAGCAACCAAAGTATATGATAACAACCTAAGTGGTGTCCAAAAGAAGCATGGTTAGCCGAGACTGGTTTGGCTCAGTGGATAGAGCGTCGGCCTGCGGACCGAAAGGTCCCAGGTTCGATTCCAGTCATGGGCATGTACCTTGCTTTCAGGCACATCTCCAGTGTGGGGCGTGTAGGAGGCGGCTGATTGATGTCTCTCTCTCATTGATGTTTCTGACTTTCTATCCCTCTCCCTTCCTCTCTATAGAAAACCAATAAAAAATATTTTTTTTTTAAAAAAAAGAAGCATGGTTAAAACAAAATATGGTATTTCTATACTCTGGAATGCTAAAAACACTGTTAAAAAAGATTATTTATATAGATTCACATACAAAGGTTTCTAAGACATATCAAAGTAACAAGTTAAATTGAAGAATCTATATCTTATCTAATAAAAGAGTAATATGCAAGTTGACCATCACTCCAACACATAATATGGCTGCCCCCAGGTGGACACAAGATGGCCACCACAAGATGGCCAGCAGGAGAGAGAAGTTGGGAGGAACCAGGCTGGCAGAGGAGGGCAGTTGAGGATGACCAGGCTTGCAGGGGAGGACAGTTAGGAGAGACCTGGCCAGCAGGGGAGGGAAGTTAGGAGCAATCGGGCCGGCAAGGGAGTAGTTAGAAGTGTCAATCAGGCTGGTAGGGGAGTGGTCAGGGGGTGACCAGGCTGGCAGGCGGAAGCAGTTAGGGACAATCAGGCAGGCAGGCAGGCGAGCGGTTGGGAACCAGCAGTCCTCGATTGTGAGAGGCATGTCCAACTGCCCGTTCAGGTCTGATCCCAGCTAATATGCTAAGTGGTAGCTATAACACACACTGACCACCAGGGGGCAGATGCTCAATGCAGGAACTACTGTGATGTACACTGGCTATTTACAGAGAAAAGGCACTGTGGACAGCTCTGGTGCTCACAAAGCGACAACACTCGACTTCCCCAAGTGGGACACAGGCCCCACCACGCCCCTGGAGCAACAGCCTACCAAATCGCAGCCAATGCTGCCGAGACTTCATGGCATAAAATGCAGCCCACAATCCAGTCCAGCCAGGAAATGGTGGTTGTGGACTCGGGTAATGTCATGTAGCCATGCCCAGCTTCCTTTCCCTAGCAACTAGCCTCCTTGGAGGTTCTTCAGCCCAGGAACACAACTTTCTTTATAGCCAGATGCAAACATGAATTTGGTTGACACTTCTATTATAGAGAAAAAGCGAATAGCAATATTAAAATATTTCTTCTAATTAATTTCTTTTCAATGTGCATGAATTCATGCACTGGGCCACTAGCAATATATGAGATGATATAATTTCTATTATTTCTTTTTAAAGAAAACACATATACAAAAAATATACTTCTATAGGCAATGCAATGTACCTTGTACACATTACTGAGCAAGTACACAAGCAAATGGCAAGAATATATGTACACAAGACCTTTTACTGTTGTTAACTCTGGAGGGGAAGCATGACCAGCAGATGATGGTATAAACATTTTAATCATATATATATAATTTGATTTTGTTAATAAAAAGATACAAACAACAACAAAAACTAAAAACCTAACGGAGAAATCCTATATAATAAAAGACTAATATGCAAATTGTCCCTTCAACCGGGAGTTCAACTTGAAGTTTGACCAGCAGGTGGGGCTGGCCAACTGCTCCTGGCCCCTCTCCCCATCAGCCTTGCCCCCAATAGCCCCCTACACACGCACACGCACCCTGATCAGGGCTGGCCTACCAACCACCTGCAGCCCCTCCCTCCAGTAATCTGGCTTGATCAGCCCGAGCAGGGCAGGCCAGCAGATCCCACCTCTGCACGAATTTGCAGAAAATAGTATCTCCCCCAGGAGATGAACTTTATACTTAGTGTGAAGAATACAGTTGCAGAGTTATCATCATTTTATGGGATGTTGTCTGAGTTTTCCAACTGGAAAGATGCTTTAATATCTTTAAATATAAAAATGAAAAATTTTGAAAAATGTTTCACCATAAAATCCTTGGCATTTGCTAAATACCTTCCTGTCAGTTATTGGTTATTTTCTTCCAAAAAAAAAAAAACTCATTAAAACATTCTGTAAAATGATTAAGACTTATATGTCTCTGTGATAAAATTACATATTTTAACTTTTTCCAGAAAATATAACATTGGCATAAGTTGCCATACAACATTATCTTAAGAATGTTTCTACTCATTGCTGCCATCACAGCATCTATCTTCTACCTATACCTGGACTGACATAATCTACCTTCCCTCTTGTTTTTACACACATAACCATGTTTAATTCTACTGCAAGTCTATGATGGACCTATTATTAACCCCCACTTCTAAATAAGAAACAGAGACTCAGCAGGTTTAATTACTTGCCCCACCCTGGGCTTGTAAATCAACTATCCCAAATAAATTAATTTTGACCATTTATATTCCTACCACCAGTATGAGAGTTTCACTTGTTCTATATCCTTGCCAATATTTGTGTGTATGTTTGTTTTTATTTTTAAATGCTATTGCATTTTAAATTAATAAATTAACTCCTTTTTTCACAGTAGCTTCACATTGTGGTTTTAATTGCCATGTCTCTAGTGTCTAATGAAATTGAGCACATTTTATATGTTTATTGGCAATTTGAATATCAGCTTTTCTTAAAGCCTGTTCAAGTCATTTGCCCATCTTTCTATTGTTGTAAGAGATTTTTTTTTTCTGGGAAAGACTTGGGACTCAGATTCTTGAAAAAGTGCTCATTAACAACATCCTTTCCGTGATTAATTATCTACCTCCACTGATTTAAAAGGTGTCTGAGCCATCTACAAGAAGGCTTGAACTCTGCTCACTGATAGGATTCAGACATCCAAACTCTGAGAACTTGAAGTGGTCACATGGAAGGCAACTACAGAAAGCGACAAAGAGACTCTATGATAAAAACTGTTTTATGTTATCTGGTACAATGGGACAGACTCATGAAGAGAGATAAAGAATACGAGAAAATATGGATATTAATCTTAATAGAACCACACCTGCACTCATTGGCTTTCAAAGCTTGCTTACATGAGGTCATATATCTCATATCATCCCTCCTACTATAGAATACATTGAAAACAGTGTAAAAATCATAAGATTTGTAGCCAAAGAGATCTGAAGCACACAGATCTCTGTCTCATATATAAGCGGGGACAATAATAGTTATATTACAGAGTTGCAATGAGAATTAAGTAAAGTAATATGTGCAAAGCCATAAGCACAATGCCTGGAAAAGAAGTGAGCAATCAACTGCAATGCAATTATTTTTGTAGTGTTATCTTTATAAAAACATTTTGAAGGTGGAGTCTTAACTCATTTTTTCATGTTGGATGAAGAGTAGCTCTAATCACACTGACTACGTGGATAAAGGAATAAAGGAATCCACATGAATCTGCATATTAAAAGTCAAGTAGATCAATTGCACACTTTTATCACAACATGGTGAGAAGTCGAATCTGGTTTTACATGTATTTGTGTTTGCTGAAAGCCAAGTTAACATGTGCTCTGATCATAATTTTCCATTCTCTCGGTGAGGCCTCATTTAACAATCTCAAAGAAAAATGCAGTTGAAGGATGATGAAATAATTACTCTGCTCAGAGAATAGATGTGGTTCCCATAACTTTTCTCATCTTCCCTGTGCTTTGAAACCAGTGGTTTTGGCTAAGTGGCACTTGATTCATTTTTGTGCACATTAGTGACCAGAAAATCAGCTTCTAAGTGTTTCTTAATCACTTCAATTTGCATTTTTCTTCTATTTGGAACCAGTGCTGGGTAGAGCGTAGGCTGAGAATCACTGATAGAAATGCTGTGACTGATCTCACACCCAACTGGTGATGGCCTTGTGTGGAAAGGAAAGCCTCTGAGACAGAGCAGTAGAAATCCGGCAAGTTTGGTAACTTAAACAAGAAGTATGCTTGGAGTCTGATCATATGATGTCACTGAAACTCTTGGTGTGGATTTAAACATGGAACCATTTACAAAAGCAAACAAGCTTAGGAGAATGAAAAAAAGCAAAATATTGTCATTCCCCAATCTTTCTGATTCTCTATAAAAGAGAGAGGAAGGGAGAGAGACCCTAGGATATACAGTGGTACCTCGAGATACGAGTTTAATTCGTTCCGTAACCTTGAGGCCTGGGAAACTATGAGACGCTCAAGTTGCGGTAAACTGGTGAGTTGTGTGCAGCCGGCCGATCGGTGCAATCCGCGCGATTACACGTATCTCAACTGTTGCTTGTATTTCAAAGCAAAAATCGCTCGTATGTTAGGGCACTCGTATCTCGAGGTACCACTGTATTATTCTAGAATAAAAATAATGCCTAAAAAAATGTAATCAACATATCTCATAACAATTCTATATTAATATCTTAGATTGATTATAACTAAATAGAAGCAGATAATGGGACCAAAAAGCAAGTATTTTCAAATTTATTTCTTCTCCCTCATTCTCTAGATCCCAAATAGAATCCTGCCTAGCTAAATGGTCTGCAATGTATATGATGGGTTGCTATTGCCCTTGGAGGATTGTTTTGGAATATTTTCATCTCATTATTCATCTTACACCCTTTCTTATAATCCTCTCCTTGGAATGTGTGAGTCCATTATTTATCATATTTCATTTAGTTAATTTGGGATCTTTAAAGTATTATGCCGTAGAATATTTGGGAGTCTGATGGCTGAAAATTATGACTTCAGAATATTAAAGTTTAGAATCATACAACCCCCACACATAAAACAAAACAAAGTTAAAGCCTTCTCTATTGTTGTTGTTTTTTAATTGAGGATTGTGAGTTTATGGTAATGGGGTTGCGGAATCTGGAAGAGAGGGGAATAGAGAACAATAAAAAAAGCTATAAAACCTTAGAGAAAATTTGCTTCTTAGAAAGGAGCTTGAAATTTCGCATTACTCATAGACCTGATGTTGTTGCAGAATTAGGAATTCAATACAATTTCCTACGATTCTATAAATGAGAAAGTTATTTTTCTCCCAGGACAATAGAATAAAAGTACCAAGGGCAAGAGTGATCCACAATATAAATTTCGGACCATTTAGCAAGGCAAGATTCTGCTTGGGATCTAGAGAATGAGGTTGAAGATATAAATTTGTTCCCATTGTCTATTTCTATATAGTTAACAACTAAATCTAAGATATTAATATAGAATTGTTACTAGACATGTTGATTACATTATTTATTTCTGTTTATTTTGTTGGGCTCTTTGGGAGAAAGGACTTGGTTTTGTTTTTCTTTTTAATCTGAAATTCCCAGATAATTTAATCAGCTCTTGTTGGATTTTATATATAAAAGTCTGTCCTTCCAGAAGCATAAAAGAATGGTTTTGAGAAACTTAAAGAACAGCTCTTACCCACTGCCAAGGTCATTCTTCCATATCTTATTTTTTAAAATATATTGTTTTATTGATTTCAGAGAGGAAGGGAGAGGGACAAATAGAAACATCAATGATTAGAGAGAATCATTGATTGGCTGCCTCCTGTACATCCCCTGCTGGGGATTGAGCCCACAATCTGGGCATGTACTCTGGCCTGGAATAGAACCATGACCTCCTGGTTTATAGTCAATGCTCAACCACTGAACCATGCTGGCCAAGCTCATATCTTATTTTTGTATGAAGATACAATATCACATAATAGAAAGTTGTAAATACTTGGATTGCAAATGACCCCAACTAAAAGAATAAACCTATTTCTACTGGAAACCAGAAACCCATCATTTTTCTAGAAAGCAAATTATTCAACCTTATTTCAGTTTCCTGGAATACTGTAACAACTTTCGAGTCTCCAGAGAAAATATGAGCTGAAAACGAAGACAATTAAGCCAGACCTAGATGTTTTTATGGATAAATTTCCAATTCCAAGGGTGAAGTCTAAGAATAGAGACATGTCTGGTGTGTTCTGTTTGATCTTCGTCAGTTTGTTTGATGGAGAATAACTTTGACAAGCCTAACAAAAGGATCCCATCTCAGCTAGGAATCTAAGATAATTTATATCAGAGAATGAACTCTGGAAAGATATTTCATTTTTCGGGGCTTTAATTTCAGCTTCTACAATATTACGCCTCTGAACTCTGTAATTGCTATCATCCTTTCCAGCCCTGATTTTCTGACAACCCTTAAAACTCCCTTTAAGCCCAAATAATTCACCTTTTACTACTGATTCCACAATAACTAGTCAGTAGCATCATAAGTAATGGACCGAGTCAAAATGGTAAGCAATCATGAGAATAAATATTTTAAATTTAAATTAGGCTGCTCAGTTTATAAAGAGCTTTCATGCTTACCATTTCAGTATCATTTCTACTTTCCTAAGATTTCATTATCGCCAATAATAGGTCCAGAAAAAATTATTTGATTTAGGAAACTGGGTGTCATCTATGATAATTCACCATCTTTGTTGTCCCTTTGAAGGAGTGTAGAGAATTGGCTGGCAATGTCACACTTTGGCATGGAAATGAGCTTTTTCTTTTAATATAATATCTCATTCCTTGCATCCTGCCAACATGGTAATAACACACAGGAGGGCAGGTATTGAAGTTCAATAACATTTTTTTTACAATTATAATTGAATAAACACTCAGCCTTCTTTTTATTTTCTTGGACTGAGAGAAAGAACCAAATAGTATAATGAGCAGACATTGAGCTCTAGAAACAGACATGTTTCAAATCAACTATTTGCTACAAGCATGGATCATATGGTTACACAGGCCCTTTGTAAAGAACACAATAAATTGCCTTAAAAGCACTGACTAAATGTGTATGTGAATTTGTGTGCATATCAGTGCTTATATTCATTAAACCCTTGTGATATATTGGTTTTCTGCCTCTTTCTAGGCAATCTCATGGATTATCCACATGTAAATGCCCCAAATCACTTAGAGGAAGGAAAACATAAATCTGAGGCTAAATTCAGGACTAATTCACTAACTAGATGATCTTAAGGAGGTTATTAAAGCCTCAGTTCTCTCACTTATATAAAATGGGGGATTGAACTTTGGCCTTGCCAAAATAGCTCTCTAAAGCATAACCAGGGGCCATATTTCAACAAAAGAACAAAATTAGCACAGTGTCTTAAAAATAGTAGGTGCTCAGTGAATATGAACTAATTTTGTATTTCCTGCCACAGGGTCAAAACAATGCAAAAATCTACTCTAGGTAGAATGCTGGTTTCCTTCAAAACAAAAGCAAAGATAAATTAAAAACAAAGGTTACTGTCCATTTCATGTCCTGTAGAATATAAAACATCACATCTCATTTGGGTCTCTACAGAGTACAGTACACTGAAGCATATTTTTCTCTGAATACGTCTCCAAAGTGTCAGGGACTGGACACTCTAAATTTTTAAAGAGTGACTATTTTTACCATTCTTTCTTTCTTCCTCTCCACATAGTGCTATTCACTTTGTTAAGTAACTTTCTTAATAAATGTCCCTACATTCCCATGCAACAAAGAAGTGACAGTGAGTCAGGAGATTATGGCTGCCCACTGTATTCTTAGCCACAGAATAACCACAGACTTATTAGTGACAAGGAGACCAGAATGAAAATTAAATAGAGTCCCTGCCCTAATGCACATGTGGGTTTCATGCATTCATTCAATAAATGTTTATTGTGGGCCTATTATGTACTTGGCACTGGAGAAATAATAAAAAACAAAAAATAGATGTGATCCCTGTTTTCATGGAGATTAATGCTTAGTTGAAGGACCAATATTTTTTAAGTAATCACGTTAAATTAGGATATATTATGTGTACCGGTTAATAATGCAGATTTCTTTCAATAGATGGAGTTACACATATGTTGATATATACACGTATTGATACGTATGTCATTTTGTTGTATTGACAGCAAGCTTCAAAAATTCTTACGTCAAATTTGCTGAAGGTGTTAACATCATAGATATTTTTACATTTAAAAATGTCTAATTTCGTGCCATAAAAGAGCATTTCCATGAAGTTTTAATTCATTACTTTATTTTGAAGAAAAGTGCTTCTGAAAATTATCATATACTTCGGGAAGCTTATGGCGAACATCCTCCATTTCAAGATACTTGTGAGTGCCAGTTTAAATGCTTTAAAGGTGATTATTTCTATGTGAAAGACAAAGAACAAAGAATGTCCAGGTCAATTGAAAAAGTTTGAAGACCAACAATTACAAGCATTATTGAAGATGCATGTCAAACTCAAAAACAACTTGCAGAAAGATTAGACATTGCTCAGCAAACAATTTCTGATCGTTTACAAGCAATGGGAAAGATTTTAAGGGAAGGTAAATGGTTGCCACATCAAATGAAGAAAGACAAATGGAAAACTGAAGTCATCAGTAAAATGTTGCTTCAACGGCATGAAAGAAAGTCTTTTTGCATTGAATTGTGAGTGGCGATGAAAAGTGGATTTTGAGAATCCCAAATGTACAAAATCAAGAATTGATCCAGGTCAACCATCAACATTGACTACAAGGCCAAATTGCTTCAGAAAGAAGACAATGCTCTGTGTTTGGTGGGATCAGGAAGGTGTGGTGTATTATGAGCTTCTAAAACCAGGTGAAAACTGATTGCTAGCAACAACAAATAATCAATTTGAACCATGCTTTGATCATAAAATCAGCAGAATGGGCTAGAAGATATGGCAAAGTAATTTTGCTTCGTGATGATGCACCATCACACTCTTCAAAACCAGTTAAGGACACTGGGAAGTATTAGTCAATCTGCCTTATTCACCAGACATTGCTCCTTCAGATTACTACATGTTCTGATTTATGGCACACCAATTTCTGAGCAGCACTTCAAAACATATGAAGTGGAAAATTGGGTCTCTGAATGGTCTGTCTCAAAACAAGAAAAGTTCTATTGGGGTGGTACCCACAAATTACCTGAAAGATAGGGGAAATGTGTAGCTAGCACTGGATATTACTTTGAATAAAGCACTTTTGATATTTCTCTTAAAATTATCGTGTTTTCTTTTATTACAAAATCCATGTTATTAACCAGTACACCTAGTATAAACTAAGACAAATGCAAGGAAACAAATGGAAAATAGTTCCATCAGAGTGTATAATAAAAGAGTCTGATCAAGATCAAAAGAAAAGCAGAATGCACTGTCCTGAAAAAAAGTAGCTTGTGCTGAGATCCATTGGGTGAGTAGGATTTATCAGTCAAGATAGAGAGAAGTGACTGACTATTCAAAGGTTATGAGGTAGAAAGCATGCAAGGTTTCATAGGTCATATTAAAGATTCAGTCCTTAGTTTCAGATTAGGGATGAAAATTAGAATGCTTTGAAGAAGGGAAAGCTTTTAAGGAGAAAGCCCAGCGTTAATGCCAAAGTCAATACAAGAAGCCTGGATTGTTGCCTATTACTATAAGCTAACTGAGAGATGATGGTAGCTTTCTTAGGTTCCTGGCGATGGACATAAAGAGATGCTGACATATACAAGAGAAGCCCTGCATGTAAAAATATGCAGTGCATGGAAGAAGATTGGTTGTGTTGGGTAATGAAGACCAGAGAGGTAAAGAAAAATGTCAGTGAGTTTTCTGATGTAGTCAGCCTAGCCAGAGAATTCTAGATGATGACTATGTCTGAGGAATGAATATACCAAAGAGAGAAGGAATCATCAGTGGTATCTAGTTCCTAAGAAGGGAAAGAGGAAGGGATGCAAAGCACAGGTAGGGAGATTGGATTTAGACAGGATTATGCCCCTTTCTGTAGTGTAGCTGGTGAGAATTAGGACAGAATGAACACAGGTGTATGCAGGCTTGCAGATGTGACATCCAGAAGACATACTTGCCATAAAATGGCTTCAAATTTTTAAGACTGTAGGAAGTCCATTCACTCATTGAGAATGGTGGATAGAAATGAGGGAAGTGAGTATTTGACAATAGGTTAAATCTTTTGAAACATACAGGCTGAGTTGGTTAGAAAATGCTTGGTAGTGTTGAGAGCACGTCTGATGTTAACCATGAATTGTCAGTGACACCAATCTGCCCTATTCGGTGGCTTCCCCAGTAGCACTTGGTTGCTCCGGGCCACGTTCAAACGTGGTGCATTGAACGATGTCTCTTCGGGTGAAATTTGGCCAGACCGATGCTACATAAAGACAGAGACAAGGGATATTAAAGTGGTAGCAAGGCAATGGTTTACATGATTCACTTTGGTGTCCAAGCTGAATTTTTTTTTCCTTACTTTTTTCTCACTATATGATCAGACTTACCCTTAAAGCAATAATGTGAGCAATCCCCCTCCAGCCTGCCCCTGTCCAGTTTCAATGGGTCAATAAGTGAATGATTGAGGTCTTACTTTATCTGTTGAGAGTCCACTGCAAGAACTAAACTCGGTTCTTATTAGATTTTTGTAACGCACTTCAATCTCAGTTCAATCAGTACCTTCTGTGAACCCTGACACTTCTATGTATGGGCATAAGAGGTGATTTTGATATGCCACACACACACACACACACACACACACACACACACGCACGCACGCACCTATATGACTCTAAACACACACTCTTTCTCATATCTAGCCTACACTTATTCAATAGCACCCAATTAAAAAAAAGTGCCAATACCTGAATTATTTCACCCCCATTTTTACAAATGCAGAAATTGAGTCTCAAAATGATTATTAATCAATTTGACCAAGAAGACACAACTAGTAAATGTCAACTCAAGACTGGTAACCAGAAGTCCATATCTTGTCTCCGTAACTAAATATTTTCAGATAAAATAAAGTATAATTGGACAAGCTCATTACATGCTTCTACTCTCTGATGTAATGTTTGAATGTGCTAAGTAGAGTCTTCCTCTTTGATATAGAAGACTACTATTGAAATAATGGCCACTTAACTCAGCGTTCCCCACGGTCTGATTCAAAGGCTGCACTGGGATCATGGAGATTAAAGATGAGACTACCCGGCCTTAAAGCTTCTCTCCAATTCCGGCTCCACCACCACTTCCTTTTCAAAACTCAAGTTCAGCGATTGAAGTAGAGGCTGGTCACTTGCAGTTTTAATAAGCTTTCACATGTTAAGTTTTCTTCCGCACACTGAAGTTAATCTTTCTTTTGCACACTGAAATTTAAAAACAAATTGACTTAGCAGGGAACTAATTAATTCTTTTCAAACTGACCTGAAAGGGTTCTGCATTTGGGTACAGCTACTAGTAAAGATTAATTTGTCTTATCATGAAAACCACCAATCTGAATACATAGAACACAAACCCATTAAAAACTGGCAGGGCAAGGGAGTCCAGAGGTTCCTATTTCAGAAGGAGGCTTAAGTGTTTTTATGTGAAATGCCAGACAAAATAAGTTGTGTCTCTTCGTGATTTTATCTATTCACTCCGCTGTGCCCCCACCAGCCATTTCTTTGAAAAGGGGAGATTGAGCCACTTGCACCTGGGAAACTACTTCTGCCACTTGATGGAAAACCCCCTACAAGTCAGAAGATGGAAAATGGCCCCTGCAAATGATTACAGATTGCTGTGATTCCGTTCTGAGGGCAGATGCCAAGAATCGTGACTGAAAGCAACATTCTTAGCCACAGGACATTCTTCCTGCTGTGCTCATGTATATTTTCCAAAATGTATCATTATGTCTCCAGGGCAGCCGCAAAGGCAGAACCTGGGACAGATTCCGCTCCCTGGCCATACCTATTTTTCTTCCCTGGCCTTTGCCCCATCGGGCTTACACTGGTTACTTGAAATTTTCTCGGTCACTTACTTTTAAAGCATCTCTGAAATATTTTGGAAGGGTATGAAAGGATGTGTATTTTTTTTCAGCCTGTGACACAAAGGGGCAGTGAAGCCAGAGGGGTAAGAGGAGACACAAACAAAAGCAACCCAGTGGGCTGGCCAGCGTGGCTCAGTGGTCAAGCATCAACTTACGAACCGGGATACCATGGCTCAGTTCCTGGTGAGGGCACATGCCTGGGTTTCGGGCTCAATTCCCAGTGTGGGATGTGCAGGAGGCAGCGGATCAATGGTTCTCTCTTATCATTGAGGTTTCTCTCTCTCTCTCGTTCCCTTCCTCTCTGAAATGAATAATTATTTTTTTTTTAAAAAAAAGCAAGTCCATGGGGTCAGCCCTTCTTTTTTTTTTTAATATATTTTATTAATTTATTACAGAGAGGAAGGGAGAGGGATAGAAAGTTAGAAACTTCGATGAGAGAGAGACATCGATCACCTGCCTTCTGCACACCCCCCACTGGAGATGTGCCCGCAACCAAGGTACAAGCCCTTGACCGGAATTGAATCTGAGACCTTCCAGTCCGCAGGCCGACGCTCTAGCCACTGAGCCAAACCGGTTTCGGCATAGCCCTTCTTTTTAAGGTGCCCATATACAAACCTGGGCTTTACCAGATGCTTGAAAAAGCTTTGGCATCATCAACCACCTTTTCTGATGCAGTTGTCCGAAGAGCGTGGCCTCCAATAGAGAATAACTTAGGCTTGATATTTAAGTAGCATCCCTAGGGCTTCTCCCCATCCAGAGGGCACACTCCTGGCCCTGTATGAAGTGGATCTTCCCTCCTGATGATTGGCAGGGCCCAAAGAGCTCAGCGGCGGCACTGACCCATGTAGATCTTGTCATTCATGTTAGATAGGCATGTAGTCCTAGGGATCTCTGGGTGGGGAGAAGGGAGGAGAAACAGCTTCATCTTGATCTGACCAGCACTGCTGTGTTTTGTTTTTATGCTTTTGTAGCATATTAACTAAGAAAAGTCCAAGTTGCCAACTGTCTCATGAGTGAATGTGACATGTTTTGGTAAATGGACAGATCCTTTTTTCATTTGAGACTTTACGCTTTAAAAGAATTGATTACTCTTAAGAGCCAAAGTGATCAGACCAGGACTCATCTGACAATGTATTGAATCTAATTGAATTCCACAAAAACATATTAATTACTTACTATGGCCAGACACTAGGGTTATTCTGATTCTCAAAGTACATACTATGTGGCTCAGAATCACCCGGAAGGTTTTTTAAAATAGGATGCTGGGCTCCACCCCCATAGTCTGATTGCTTGGTCTGGGATAAGCTCCAGAAATGGCATTTTTAACATGTCTCTAGTGACTGTCAATGCTTCTGGTCTAGGAACTATAGTTTGAGAACTACTGTCAGAGATGGTTGTTTAAAAGGTTTAGTATAAATGTTCTGTGGAGGTAGGTTGTTGCTCAGAGGAACTGCTGTAGGATTAAACTCAAATGCTACAGTGATCACCATGTCAGTAACACCCCTATGATTTATTATTGTTGCTGTGATTGGCTTATCCTTCCCTCATCTTATATTCCTCACCTTGTTTCCTGGGATAGTCTCCCAAATAGACCATCTGCATCTGGATCCTTATGTCAGAAACCCAACTGATATGTGGCCGCCAATGCACAGCACCGTTCCAGCTATGCTTTCCTTGAATGCTTATTTGAGGTGGCAGATGAAATTTCAAGAGCAATGGCCTTCAGACACAATGAACTTACAGACAGTAGAACATGGATTGACCAGTCTCCCTTGAGACAGTAATGGCCTTTACAGCACTGAAGACAAAACAGATGGTTTTCAATTTGAGTGACACATTTACTTACTTAAAATGGACCATTGATTTTTGTGACTTTGGTCTTGTAATTTTAAAAGAGAGTCACCTCCAGGATAATCCAGAAGTTCTAAATGGCTATCCCTCAAGGACATCCAAGATGGTGCCAAAGTTGTGATGTTAAATCATGCTGTTAGAAAGTGAGATATAAAACATCTGCATTGCACTTGAGCTGGCAAACTTATTAACCAGATAGAAACACATCTCCTACTGTAGTTCTAGCTACAGAAAGCCAACCATGTCCTCAGCTGGAAGAATTGGAAACAACAAAGGAAAGGCTCTCACAACCTTACTGAGGACCCACTCAAAGCACCTGATGCAAATTGAGAAACATATTCTATAAACTCATTTGTTTTTTGTTTTTCACAAAAGCAGAGACATATTTAGCAGCAGGCAAATTCCATAACTCCTTTTCAGGAGGAGGATAGCACAGGCTCTTAGTGAAGAGAAAATGAATGGTCACCAGCATGAATATTTCATCATTCACTCCCCAGGCACCAGGAGAACAGCATATACAAATTACACTGATGTGCTGCCAAGAGGAGGCTGCGCAGGGTTTTCAAGGTAGGAGGTTCCACAAAAGCACTTGAAATTCCAGCCACCACATGATATGATTGGGAGACAGTTGGAAACCTCCACAGGCATTTGAGGGTCTGAAATGCAGTCTGAATTTCAGGTGTCTAGTTTTTGCTAAAATCAGTGAAGATGCTGACTGCGGAATGATTATACTCTTTCAGGCAACATCCTGATCTGAATCAATGATCTCAGTGAAGGCCTGCATTCCTATGTTAATATTCTTAGAACGCCCCCCTCCCTCAAAGGAAATCCCTTACTTATTGGTTCATAGGGATAAAAGGGAAGAAATTATAAGTCAAATTACTGAAAACTAGAATGAATAGAAGAGGATGGGAAAAGTCACAAACTCTCTTCTTTTGTTTTAAACTAGAGGCCTGGTGCATGGGATTCATGCACTGGTGGGGGGGCGTGGCCTGCAGGGATCAGCCCACTATGGGAGTGCCACAGTCAGCCAAGTGGCTATGGTCCTGCCCTCTGAGCGGCCATTCCACTGTGGGAGCGCCACTCATCCGGGTCAGCCAAGCAGCTGTGGACCCAACCTCTGAGTCCCTGCTCCTGCTGTGGGAGCACTGCTCATCCCAACAGTTGAGTGGCACTCCCACTGTGGGAGTGCACTGACCATCAGGGGAAGCTCCTGCGTTGAGTGTCTGCCCCATGGTGGTCAGTGCATATCACTACGACTGCTCTGGTCAGTGGGCACAATAGTGACTGGTCAACCTATTGTTCTGATCATTCTGCCATTCAGTCACCAGGTTTTTATTATATAGAATAGAGAGCTCAGTTCTTTCAACATAAATAGTTTAAGCCCCAAGTCCTTTTCTATCTAATATTTGTAGGGAGCTTTCTATGTCATAGCATGTTTTCATAGACATGATATAAATTGATTCCAATATATATCCACTAAAAATGTGTAGGAATGGTATCTTCAAAGCTATTTTAGGAAAGGGGGAATTGTGCTTCAAGTCTTAAGGCTGATTAGTGATTTGGGGCTCTTGATCTAGGGCTGTCTCTGCTATGATGCATTTTCCAAGCCAACTGACAGTTGGACCTTTACTTGGATATTTTCTTTAGCAAGTGGTCCTTGTTCATGGATAAGAACCAAGGGGTTCTCAGAGTGGGTTCTTTACTGTTGTATGTTTATCTGGCCTTGAGGACCAGCTCATGTTCAGACTGCCTAGATTTGAATTCTGGATCCTCAATTTGCTAACTGTATGACTTTGGGAAAGTTATTTACTGTCACTGAATCACACTTTTTCTATCTATAAAACAGGAATAAATATAATTCTTTCCTGGTAAGATGGAAGAATCAAATAAAAATGCAAGTAAGTCATCTTAACACAGTGCGTTAAATTGAGTTGGTAACCATAACAATGAGCTTCTATGATAATGATGAGGACAAGGCCGTGGAGGATGATAATGAAGGTGATGTTGATTGTTATAAAACCCAACAGGGGTCAGCAGCCCAAGTTTAACATTTATATTAGCAATATATGCCTCTCTTCCTGTTGGGTTACCTTTGACACAAACACATTTATTCAAGCTTTATGCAATCCAAGTTTAGCCACCTTAGTAGAGTTTAAATAGTTTTCATTCTAGAGCAATAATATTTAGTTCTAGAATACTACACACAGTATGATTTATTTTGTTTTTAATTTTTTAAAAGATGTTTAAATATATAAAGAAATATATGTGTGTCACAATCATATTTTTTTCAACCACTGGAAATAATACACAGAAAAACAAAACAGTGATTATCTCTAGGAGCCAATGTAGGGAGATACCATGAAGAAAAAAACATAGGTAGGATGAATTACTTTTGGGTTCAGTGTCAGTCTTGTACAGTGACAGTAACTTTTCCAAAGCCATACAGTTAGCAAACTGAGTGTACCTGTTATAAATGCAGATTTTTTTCAATAGATGGAATTACACATATGTTGATATATATATGTGATTTGATAAGTATGCTATTTTGTTGTATTGACAACAAGCTTCAAAACTTCATATGTCAAATTTGCTGAAGGTGTTAACATCATAGATATTTTTACGTTTAAAAATGTCAAATTTTGTGCAAAAAAAAGAGCATTTGCGGGAAGTTTTAATTCATTACTTTATTTTGAAGAAAAGTGCTGCTGAAAGTTATCGTATACTTTGGGAAGCTTATGGCAAACATGCTCCATTTCAAGATACCTGTGAATGTTCATTTAAATGCTTTAAAAGTGACGATTTCGATGTGAAAGACAAAGAATGTCCAGGTCAACTGAAAAAGTTTGAAGACCAACAATTACAAGAATTATTGGATGAAGATGCATGTCAAACTCAAGATGCTCAGCAAACAATTTCTGATCGTTTCTGATCGTTTACAAGCAATGGGAAAGATTTTAAAGGAAGGTAAATAGGTGCCACATTAACTGAACGAAAGACAAATGGAAAACCAAAAAGTCACCAGTAAAATGCTGCTTCAATGGCATGAAAGAAAGTCTTTTTTGCATTGAATTGTGAGTGGGGATGAAAAGTGGATTTATTTTGAGAATCCCAAATGCACAAAATCATGAGTTGATCCAGGGCAACCATCAACATGGACTGCAAGGCCAAATCACTTCAGAAAGAAGACAATGCTCTGTGTTTGGTGGCATCAGGAAGGTATGGTGTATTATGAGCTTCTAAAACCAGATGAAACCATTAACACTGATCCACACCAACAACAAATAATCAATTTGAACCACGCTTTGATCGTGAAATAACCAGAATGTGCCAGGAGACACGGCAAAGTAATTTTGCTTCATGATGATGCACCATCACACACTTCAAAACCAGTTAAAGACACATTGAAAGATCTTGCCTGGGAAGTATTAACCCACCGCTGTATTCACCAGACCTTGCTCCTTCAGATTACACTTGTTCTAATCCATGGCACATGCACTTTCTGAGCAGCACTTCAAAACATACGAAAAAGTGGAAAATTGGGTCTCTGCATGGTTTGCCTGGAAACAAGAAAAGTTCTACTGAAATGGTATCCACAAATTATCTGAAAGATGGAGGAAAATGTATAGCTAGCTGTGGAAATTACTTTGAATAAAGCACTTTTGATGTTTCTCTTGAAATTATCGTGTTTTTCTTTGATTAGAAAACCCACATTATTAACCGGTACACCTGGTATTATATCATTAAATACATACATACATAGATAATGTTCTATGTATTTTAATGTTGAAAGTGGGTAACCAATTAAGAATTTTAATTCGTCCAATGCTTCAGATCCTGAATACTAAAATAAAAAATTACAATATCAGATCAATCTTAACATATTTTATCTTTTTTTTTAATTCTCATCAGAGGATATATTTTTCATTGATTCTGAAAATAGGGGAAGAGAAAGGAGAGAAAGACAGAGAGAAAGAAAGAACATCAATATGATAGAGAAACATCAATCAGCTGCCTTACACTTGCATCCCAAACAGGAATCAAACTCACAGCCTAGGTATGTGTCCTAACTGGGAACCAAATCCATGACCCTTCAGTGCACAGGATGATGCTTTACCACTGTGCAACACAGGCCAGGAAATACAATTTTAAAGAATCTATTACTTGTAAAGCATAAGTTAAAAGATATATATTTATAGAGAACATTACTATTTATCAATCAAAACTATTCTCAAAAAACTTGACATTTATTCCCTGGCACACCTCTGTCTGATTCAATGATATTGACTCCTTTCATTCATCTCAGTGATGTTATAACAGGAAGTCTACTTCCATAGAGTCAGGTGGGCTCAAACATTGCTAGAAATTTGCCCATGCAGAAAGAAATAATTATGTGAATACTGAGATTCAAAATTTTCATTTCTAAAATTCTAGAGACATGATATTTACTCTTTGGGCATCGCATTCTTTAGCTTAGGCTCTCTTAAATTTAGAGGTTTCATAAATTAGATCCACCATAAAGCAGCTACTGAAACAGAAATCTGTGAGTTAATATTTGTCAAGTGCTTAGAAGTATGCCTGACAAATAGTAAATGCTATATATGTGCTTATTAAATAAATAAATCTCTTTGGGAATTATGACTGCCTTTCCAGCAAACTGTTATTCAACTCTTCAGAATTCTATGATTTATTTGCTCTGAGAACAATTTGCCAAAGGAAAATGAGGACAGCTTCTATCCTGTACTTTGTTGAGCAAGTTAGCAATGGTTTTATGAACCCTGCATTTTCATGTCCAATATGTCATATCAGTGACAAGATTCCACCTTATAAAGTTCTAGGAAATCTAGCAAATTTGGACATTTGCAGCTTTTAGATTCCAGAATGTTCTCCTCTTAAGGCTTAGCTCACTTAACCCTTTCAAAAAATGTTTACAACACATATGCTGAGCTATTTCACACATCCTAATAAAAGAGTAATATGCAAATTGACCATACCTCTGCTGCACCCACAAGCCACGCCCACCAGCCAATCAGGAGCAAGTATGCAAATTAACCCAACAAAGATGGTTGCAGCCATGGAGAGAGCAGGAGGCTTGGGTTTCCCCAGCAATGAAGGAAGCCAAGCTTTCCACCTGCCATAGTGGGCCCAGGCCTCTACTTAAGGCTACAACGTTTCAATTACAGAAGATAAATAAATCCTAGATATCACAGCCTCTGTTTGGGTCACCAGGGGGCATGGTCAGCCTACAAACTACCACAGGCCCCCCCACGCCCCAAAGAAACCCTCACCCTGATTCAGGACACCCTTCAGGGCAAACCAGCAGGCCCCCACCCATTTACCAGGCCTCTATCCTATCTAATCCTATCTAATAATAATATGCAAATTGACTGTCACTTCAACACACAAGATGGTTGCCCCCATGTGGTCAACGATGACTGCCCCATGTGGACACAAGATGGCCACCACAAGATGGCCAGCAGGGGAGGGCAGTTGAGAGAGACCAGATCTGCAAGGGAGGGCAGTTGTGGGTGATCAAGCCATCAGGGGAGGGCAGTTAGGGTCAAACAGGCTGGCAGGGGAGCAGTTAGGCATCAATCAGGCTCTCCTAATCAGGAGTGGTTAGGGGTGATCAGGCTGGAAGGATGAAGTGATTAGGGCAATCAGGAAGGCAGGTAGGAGAGCAGTTGGGAGCCAGCAATCCTAGATTGTGTGAAGGATGTCTGACTACCCGATTGGGCCTTATCCCAGGTAGGATCGGGCCTAAATGGGCAGTCGGACACCCCTCAAAAGGTCCTGGATTGGAGAGGGTGCAGCCTGGGCTGAGGGACACACCCATGCATGCACGAATTTCATGCACCGGGCCTCTAGTTAAAATATATTAAACATAGGTATTTTGCTTTTCAGAGGACAGTTAACTTCCACCTCAACATGCATTCCATGTTGCCCTTCATGCAACAACAATCTGATTTTGGATAGGATTGACCCATCTCAAGTTTCAAAATGTATCCCAATTGGCTAAAGTCATTTTTAGAAAAATCTCATACCTCTTGCCAGAGTGATTGAGTTAGGAGAGGTGAAAATAGAGGATATGGGAAACCATGCTCTTCCCATCCCTAATGCAAACATAGAAGTACATATTCTGAGTAATTGCTGACCATCAGGAACCCAATTCTCAGGGAAGGTAAAGCAAAGAGAATTGCAGAGAAAGGATTCCGGACCACTTTTTAACTATGCCCAAAGACTGCTTCACAAACCTTATTTGTTAATTAGTTTGAACTGAAAGCATTGTAGCATTCAGATTTTAACAATAGATGTGTGGAACTGGCTGAACTGGGGTAATAAATGACAATGATGAGGGCTCTTCTATTCATGACTGGGAAATTGTTAATTCTTTTTTAAAAATTATCTTTATTATTGAAAGTATTACAGATGTCCCCCTTTTTCCCCATTGACTCACTCCACCCCACTCCAGCCCCCTCTCCAGGACTTCTTATTTAGATGCTTCTAAAATTAAATGTCAAATAATAAAAGGAATAATGTATACAAAGCAATATCATCCATGTTTCTAGAGATTTTCTTCATTGCGTTATTCAATGATTCTAACTTGCCAAAATGAGAAGAAATAAAATAGTAGATATTCATCAGTAAAATCTTCAAACAACCCTCTTTGATGTCAGTAAAATCTTTATAATACCTGTTTTCCTGCTGAAAGGAAATACAAATTTCTTACTATCAAAAGAGTATGTTCCTTTGATTTATATGTGCCAGTCAATTATTTTAAAAACTAACGGCCCTAGTGGCTGCTGGCTGCTGGCTGCTGGCTGCAGGCTGGGGCCTCCCTCCCTTTACTCAGCCAATGGCAGCCACTGCCAGCCAGGGTCTCCCTCCTTTCCCTTGGCTACTCCACCCCCTGGTCAAACTCTGGACAACTCTCAGACAAAGGGACAATTTGCATACTCCTCTTTCATTATATAGGATTTTATTCCAATACCGGGTTGGTGATATTCCCACATCACAGGTATTCTAAACTTAATAGAGCAATATTTTTGCCCCTGCCTCAGTAAAACTGTTCCACTAATGAGGATACACTGAAATTCAGAAAGCTAAATAATTTGCATAAAACCACCATGGAAGTGGCAGAGCAATGATAAAGTCAAAACTCTAGTTCCTTCATCCAGTGCTCATCTGAATACACCATGAAAATTGTTTAGAAGAGCATCATGTCAGCAATAGCTGTGTAACAAACCATCCCAAAATCCAGTGTCTTAAAACAGTTTATTCTCATAAGTCTGTGGGTTAGCCGGCCTGCCTCTGCTCCAGGCTGAAGACCTATGGGTTTGCTTCACTTGGCTCTCACCTTCCTTGGATCATAGGCTCACTAGAAAACGTTCTGATGGAGATGACAGGGGTGCAAAACAGGTCATCTGACTGCACGGGTATATTTAAATCCCTTCCTGGAGTTGCATTGTGCTAACTTCCCATTAGCCAAGAGAAGTCACATGGCTACACCCAAAGTCAAGGAAAGGGATTGGCAAAGTTACTAGCAAAGGGTAAAAAATGAAGACCAATACTTCAATCTACTACAAATGTAAACAGACTGAGATACATTAAGTAAAAATTATGCTTCCTATAGTAAAATCAATAAGACATAAATGAGGTTTGTTACGAAGAGAAAAGCATTCCTCATAACTGCAATGCCCTGGGTAATGAGCTCAAAGCAAATGCCTCATCAGAATCAAGTTCATTTATTTAGCTTGAGATGAGGATTAATGCTATAAATTTCTCATTAAATATTGAATCACAGCTCTCTCATCTGGATAAATTAGTCTAGATATTACTTATTCAAGGAAACTCCATCTAGGCTCTAATTTGAAAGGTACAGATTTGAGTACAAACTTGTCTATAAATGGGAGGCTTTTCTAAGGACAAGCAAAAGGTCCTTTTCTCCAATCTGCAGTCAGATTGCAGGTGAATTTCAAGATCATTTTTCAGCTCCACTAAGTTTACTTTGGGCCAGAAATAAAATTGTACTTGCTTTGCCCACATTTCCAAAGTGTCACCAATTTCTGATACTCTCAGTAGTATCCGTGTTCAGGAAGTAATGAATTTGTGAGAGGACTATTCAAAGAACAAATGACCAGCCCCCAAATAAGTTTGGCAAGTGAAAACAGTGTGTATGTTAAGGTCATATGTAACACAGAAAGCCACATCACAATTTGGAAGCACCAGGAGCAACAGACAGACCAGCAGTAGGGTGGTGTCCTGAGCGGATCTCCACCACAGCAGCAGATTCTGAAAGTGGTACCTGTTGCCACTGATCAATGGAAACCTCCACTAGGAATCTATATGGAAAGAAACAATGATCATTTCTTGTCTTCTCACCATGGACAAGTAGAATAGATTGCAAATTATAAAGCAAAGTAGAATCTGAGTTCCAGTCTAAATGCTACTTAGAAACAAGTCCTAGCTCCCACTACTTCACTAGCTCTGAGGATTTTTGCAAACCACATCGGTTAACCTACATTAACCTCAGTTTTCTCATCTGTAAAATGGGGAACTTTAATAATACTTATTCCTGCCCTAACTGGTTTGGCTCAGTGGATAGAGCCTCGGCCTGTGGACTGAAAGGTCCCAGATTTGATTCCGGTCAAGGGCATGTACTTTGGTTGCGGGCATATCCCCAGTAGGAGGTGTGCAGGAGGCAGCTGATCAATGTTTCTAACTCTCTCTCTCTCTCCCTTCCTCTCTGTAAAAAATGCAGCAAAAGAGACTTGCTGTGTGTGAACAGTAGTTACGTCTCCAACACACCAGAACTTCACAAAGGGTGAGGTTTAGGGGCAACATGGTGTCAGATTTTCCATCCGTAAGTAACTATATAACACCACAATCTGCAATTGAAAGACAGGCATGAAGCTCTGTGTCCCCAGCATTTGGACAAAACCCCCATCTCTCCTGTGGTGAATTAGAGAATGATGGGCAAATGCCTGGGGTCCCAAGCCGTTTCCTCTATTCCTCCTAAATGGATGGGAGCCCATAATACTTCCCTTGCAGAGCATTTACCACCATGACTAACACTTAACTGGACATTCTCCTCTCCTTCAGATTGTGGGGGTGAGGGTGATGAGGTGCTTTGGACAAAACATATCAGAACAAACCCATGCAAATGAATGCACTTCCTCAAAGGGCATGCCCGTTTCCTAACAATGCCAGCTCCTCTGAAGCTATTCTTGGGGATGCAGTTCCAAGGCCAATTTATTAACTAAATTAAAAATACTCTTGTCACTTTATACTGTACTTTATATTTGAAAAAATATTTGATTACCCAGCTTAATGAGCCATCTAGGTTTAGCAGGTTTCACCATGAAACACTTTGGAATTTTTCCAAAAACCCAATGACCCACAAAGCTTTACAACCATGAAAAATGTTTCCACAAGCTTAGGAGGACATACTTAAAGGAGAAGTTTCAAAGATGTTTCCACCAGTGACAACATAAATTGTGACAAGTTTGTAGTTGAACATTTTAAAGGTGCCAATACTCAGAAAGTATAACCTGTGGCTTGTATATTACACTTGTTTATTATTTTTACTTAGCCCAGTGTTCATATTATTTACTCATCTGTATCACACTTTTCTTCAAAAAGGCCATCAAAGGGTTTATAAGGAGACATAAAACACAAGAAATGGCAGAAATTAAAAGTGAAGTGAGCCAAAACTGGTTTGGCTCAGTGGATAGAGCGTCGGCTTGCAGACTGAAGGGTCCCAGGTTCGATTCTGGTCGGGGGCATGTACCTTGGTTGCAGGCACATCTCCACTGTGGGGCGTGCAGGAGGCGGCTGATCGATGTCTCTCTCATCGATGTTTCTGACTTTCTGTCTCTCTCAATTCTTCTCTATAAAAATCAATAAAATATATTTTTTTTTAAAAAGTGAAGTGAAATATCTGTAAAAAGAAAAACACAGGAGAGATATAAACAAAGAATAGAAATGGAGTTTCAAGTGTACATGGATTGTCGAGTGAACTTGCGGCCCACCATGTGGCTGGCAGCCAATGGCAAAGGGAAAGCCAGGCCAGCTACACAATTCACAATGTCCACAAGAGAGGAAACAAGTGAACTGCTCAGGAAGAATTGCGTAACTTACAGTGCTTCCTTTTTCCCATTAGCCCATTGGCAGGGCCGGTCAAACTTCTCAGAAAATCCTTCTGAATCAATGCTATCACAAGTGATTAAGAGAATAAGTCTCCAAATTCTGATCCATGTTGAGTTACTCTATGGAATATGGCAGCAATACTGATAGTTTTAAAAATGTTGAGGCATGTATATAACAAGACATTTGCGTTTATCAAAGTAAGATTGCCTTTATCAATAAAAAATAAGAAGAGCTAATATAGAATAATATTAATTCCTGCAAGAAAAAAGTTGCTTCCTAAAATTATTTCATTAGGTCATTGTTGGATGGGATGAGAATGTAATATATAATTAAAATTTAAGGAGTATAATTAAAATATCTATCATAGAATCATTGATATAGCTCTTCTTTAAGGAATATGTTTTGATTTTTTTAGTGATTGCACTATCTTATCACATTTCTTTGAAGATATTTATTATACTCACACATATGTTCAAACAGGCTTGTTGATAGGCCATCTTTTCACATTGCATATAATAACCGAAAATTGAAAGTACTTAAATGTCCTCAACAAGGTCATGGTTAGGTACCATGTGGCCCACTCTGAACCACTACATGTGTGTTATAAAGAATATGGTACAGTTAAATTCACTCATGAGAAGATTCTAAAACATATGTGCTTTATTTTTCTTTTTGCTCTATTGATTCTGATTATTTGTATTCATTCCTCTAATGATTGATTCTGGTGGCTTTCTCTCACAGTGAGAGAAAGTGGTACCTGATTCTGATAGTGTGTGCATTTTGACTTTGAGATTCTCTATTGGTCTGCTTGTGAATACTGTGCTTGTCATCATTCATTGTGGAAAGAGGAGAATGTGCGCTACCTGGCAAGGCAGGCGTGTAGCTTGACTTACCATCCTTGGACTCTCCCCTCCATGTGATGTCAGTAGTTACTGAAGCACTGTCCTTTCTCTCTGGCCCAAGAGACCCCACTCATTGCTTCTGTGGGGGTGCAGGGAGGTTGGGGGGAGAGAACAGTCAGATATTTCTTCTGTGAATTGCTTGGCACAATTTGGGGGTGGAAATCTTACAGAGCCTCCTGGGTTCTACTTGTGTGGCACCATGCTCCATCATGCTGAGGACTGTCCCACTGCCTCTTCCTCTATCTGCCTGCCCTGACTTTGAACCTGTCCTGAGACTGTACCTATTTATGAAGAAAAATGACATTATAGGTTGCAGGTTTCCCATTTCCATCCAATCTGAACTGTTTCAGGGATTTCTTATAATATGTGTCCACCTAGAGGATCCCTTCTGGTTTTCCAGCATTGCTATAGATTCGTTTTTAAAATAATGTGCTTTGTGTCATTTCTAGGAGTTTGGAGTGGGGATGGTGTATGTGCCGAGTTCATTCTTATGATCCAGTCTCTACAGGTACATTGTGGAAACACTGTGTTCAGTCCTGCCCTGCACCCTCCTCCATAAAAATACTGTTGGGACTCCATGGGGATTAGGTGTGCAGAATGGATTACATTAAGCAGAATTGACATCCTTACAATAATGACTTTTCCAATACGTGGACAAACGTTTCTTTCTTTTCATATATTTTCTTTATAGAATGTTCACACAGATCTCAGACACCTTTTATCATTTATCCCTTGGTAGTTTATGCTTCTGATGCTATTGTGAATGGGATCTCTTTTCTCATTAAAATTTCTAAGCGATTCCTGCTGGCATATAAGGAAAACTATTGATTTTGATATATTCATTTTGCAACTGACCACCTTGCTCAGCGTTTTTATTTTTTCTAATAGCTTTTCCATTGATTCCCCCACGCTTGCCAAGATAGTCAGAGGACAATGTGCGATATGTGTAGCCGTGTTTTCATTTCAGTATTGCTTGTAATGGAAAAAAGGAGAAAATAACATGAATCTTCATAAACAGGAAAATAAGGAATAGGTTGAATAAGTTATAATGCATTCTGATGAAAGAGCACACACAGCCTTTTAAAATAAACAAATGTGGAAATAAGTCCATAAATAAAAAGGAAAAATAATATAAGATAACATAAATACTCTGATCTAATTTCCTCAGTCTTACAAAAAATAAATCTTTGTGTATATATTTCTATATTTATGCAGAGAGAAAGGGGGGAAAAGAGGGACAGGAGAAGGAGGAGGGAGAGAGCAAGATGAGATAGAGATAGACAGATAGATAGATAGATAGATAGATAGATAGATAGATAGATAGCTTTTAACAGTTACACAACCAAAAGCTAAAAATTGATTATGGCCGAGACCGGTTTGGCTCAGTGGATAGAGCGTCGGCTTGCGGACTGAAAGGTCCCAGGTTCGATTCCGGTTGGGGGTATGTACCTTGCTTGCGGGCACATCTCCACTGTGAGGCGTGCAGGAGGCGGCGGATCGATGTCTCTCTCATCGATGTTTCTGACTTTCTATCTCTCCCCCTTCCTCTCTGTAAAAAATCAATAAAATATATTTTTAAAAAATTGATTATGGCTATTTTTTAATCCCTTTTTAAAGAGACTAACAATGATAAAGTACTACTTTTTTAATAAAAGTTCTTTGCCGATGCACATTATGGTGGCTTGTTAACATCCACAGCCACCATTCTCCGAGGCATGTCATGCTCTTCTTCTCTGTAGACCGGAATGGTGTGGCATCTTGGGCTACACAGGGCTGGCCTCAGGGTGAGAGGAGTGGCTGAACTAGTCAGTGGGGCTCTTCCATTGGAGTGGAGAAGATAAAAGAGGATGATAATGGAGGATTCTCAGAAACTATACTAAAACAGAAGAGCTGGATGGGATGTAGGGTAAGGAACCCGTTTAGAGATCCTTACCATGAAGTCATATCGACTATGGGATAAGTCCGGCCATGCTGATTGTGCCAAGGGCATCTCAAACATTTAAACTGCTTGAGCTAGTAAGTACCAGTGTATATCATATCAATTATTTATGCCATGTTGATATAACCTGGTGCAAATCTTTAAAATTTGATGGGAAAAGATCACTGATTCTTAACTAGGATATCAGCATCCACAAAAGCCCTCTGTTTTTAGAAATGAGCCAGATGATATGAATAGACCTACTTTGGATATTAATCTTTACGGCAAAAAGTCTCTATATAAATATGAAAAGATCTCAGACAATGGACTATATGCCTTTATTACAGCTAAATTTAAATGAACACAAAATGGTAGAATTTCATGATTAGAAAGTGCTTCACTGACTATTGAGTATGGTTGAAAATAAGTTAAATTAGTATTTTTCTATACTATTATCATATATGGTGAGTTAGAAAAAAAAATAAAAGCCACTGCCATCGTAGGAAAAAGCATATTTTTGTCTATCAAAGGGATGTCAACAAGCATGCTATAGGAAAAAGGAGACATTTGTTGATTGCACTGTTCTAGAGGCTTTATATACAACACCTCACTACATCTTTCCAACAGACCTCCAAGGTATTTCCATTACCTCTGCCTGTAGTAGGCAAAGAAAAATTGGCATTGAGAAAGAACAGAGCCTGAGGATTTTAAAAAAATGTGTCCCATTATTTGACTTTGCTTCTGCTGCATCTGACTGACATATTGGCATCCCTTTGTGCTTCTTAACCAGCGAGAGATGAAGACCCACCTGTCTTTACTCTATCACAGCGTTTCTCAACCTGTAGGTCATGACCCCTTTGGGGGTCGAACAGCACTTTCACAGGGGTCGCCTAAGACCATTGGAAAACACAGATACGATTCATAACAGTTGCAAAATTACAGTTATGAAGTAGCAACAAAAATAATTTTATGGTTGGGGGTCACCACAACATGAGGAACTGTATTAAAGGATCGTGGCATTAGAAAGGTTGAGAACCACTGCTCTATCACAATCTTTTGGACAAAGTATCGTTCAGTTGCCTCTCAAGATAGCTACCATTTGTTGGGGATTTAATTTGCCTTCAGAATGTTTTTGGTTTCAAGTAACCAAGACCTCACTGAAAGGTCCTTAAAAAGTAGGAAGAAAATATCTTATGAAACATGAAACCCAGAGATACAGCAGGTTCTGGTTTCATTCACATAATGGAGTAAATCTCACTTAAGACCAAAGTTCTTTACTCCTCTTCCCAGGTACCATATCTGCTGTCTTTTTTCTTTTTTGCCCTTAGTCTGGTTTCCCTCATAACTCCAGGATGAGAAAAGTCGATCCAAATATCCACACCCAGACTTGACAACATTTATACCCATAGTACTTTCTTAGGAACAAGGGGACTATCTCAGAAGCCCTCAGCATACTCCCCATTGAGCATAACTGGGTTACATGCTCATCTCTCAACCAGTCACCAGCAAGAAACACGAGATCTCCTTGATTGATTGGGACTACTCGCTAGTCAGTCCCCAGTGCTGGTGTTGAGAGGAATAAGAAAACTACTTCCTTGAAGGGTCTTTCTGTACCACTGGAGAGGGATTAGCACACTACATCCCATGGGCCAAATCTGGCCCACGCCCAGTTTTTGTACAGTCCGTGAACATACAAAATGGTTTCTACAGATGAGCCTTTGCAATCAATATGATGATGAGGAACACGACTTTGAATTAAGTGAGATGTTATCCCCCCAACAAAACAACAAATTCCATTCTCATTAGGTCTACATTACAAAAATGTGTACTCATTAATATATTTTAAATCAATCATATAAAAATTGATTTTAAATTCTATAAAAATTTATGAACATATATTTTGTCCCCTTGTTTTATAAATACCTACACAAAATCCTCAATTTTGCCTTTGGGGCTACAAAGCCAAAAGTATTTACTACGTCTTACCCTTTGTAAAGAAAATCTACCAATTTCTGCGCTAGAATCATGCAGCCCAAAAGCAGCCAGAAAAATTTTTCCTATTGAATATCCTGATTAGAAAGATAAGGAAACCCATGTCTCCAGAAGAAGGGCCTGCCCTTCCATGTCCCAGCAGCATTAGGAGTACCCGTTCCTCCCACTCACCAGCCCCTGGGCTCTGCCATGCTCTTTCCCAAGTCACAGTTCAACAAATGTTAAGTCACTGAAAAGAACAGAATTTTTCAGGGAACATGGAAATCAGACAGCATGCCTAATCTCCACTAAATGTTCCTATCCACTTCTGTGTTGTGCCCCTTCTTAAATGTAATAGAAATGCAATGCTTGGATGAAATTCGAACCTCACTCTGTCTCTACCAAGTGCTTAAGGATGTTATGTGAGAAGTGGCTATGTAGAGAGAGCATCATCATTTAAACGTGAACAAAGTGGAAAGCCTAAAAAGAATGTATGGCCTAATAATGATTCATTAAAAAGCCCTGGCAAGGCAGACCAGCTTAACATTAAGCTGGCACCTTAGGTTCCTTAAGAAGCAGCTTAGTAATGCCAATGTGCCTTTATCTGGAGACTCACCATTCCACACAGCTGGACTTTTTCAACCAGGGGCACAATGTTTACATTGGATCTTGATTTTTCATATTTACAAAAAGGTCAGACACGACTGAACAACCTGCCTGGAGATTTTATTTAAATGTGCTGTATTTTTAAAGAGGCCTTTAAAAAATATATAAAGCATTCAACTTGTGCTTGGAATGAAGGAGCTATTTGATTTGTGTTTCAAAGGTCAGCAGGGACTGAGTTGAGAAGGGTTGAGAATTGACAGCTGCTGGATCAGTTTTTCCTCTGTGTTCCTAAAACCTTATTCAAAAGTGCATTGATTATAAATACCTTCAGAATATCCGCTATTCTAGTAGTTGTGCTTGGGGAAATTAGAATCCCAATTAAGTGTCATAATCAAAGTCCATAGAAATTAAGTAGACAATAGATAAAGATAGATAGATGATAGTTAGATAGACAGGTAGGTAGGTAAGTAGATAGATAGATAGATAGATAGATAGATAGATAGATAGATAGATAGATGACAGATGGATACATAAATAATAGAATTGCCGTGGCTGAAAAACATGATTCTCTGAAAACTGCTTGATGTTGCAGATCAAGTATTATTCTAAAGCAGTGCTTCTCAACCTTCCTAATGCTGCGACCCTTTAATACAGCTCCTCATGTTGTGGTGACCTCCAACCATAAAATTATTTCCGTTGCTACTTCATAACTGTAATTTTGCTACTGTTATGAATCGTAATTAAATACCTGTGTTTTCCGATGGTCTTAGGTGACCCTGCTAGCAGTTCACAACCCACAGGCTGAGAACAGCTGCTGTAGAGCTTGCTGTAGAATCTGTACAAAATATAAGAAGATAGAGAGCAAGTGCAAGTTCACAGAGGGGCTGTCAAGACCTTCCCCACATGCACCTTATCTCCACTTAGAATCATGAAACTGAAGAGGAAGTTTAGGAGCCCTGTGGCTCTCAAATTTGACTGCATATTTGCTTCATCTGAGGAAATTTCTGTTTTAAAAATCTAGATTCTTGAGCTCTTCCCTACATCTGTTCAATTTGAATCTCTATGATGGATTCCTAACTTTAGTAGGTTTAAAAATAGCTTCTATTTATTCTAGTAACAACCAGGTGTGGGACCTTTTGATTTAATTCACTCTCCATCAAATAAATTCCTTTTTCTCCATCCTTGTTCCAAACTCTTTGGGGCACATAAATGCTCTCAGCCAGGATTTTCTATTGTTTGACAATGCTTTTCGATGAGGTCCAAAAATCTTATCATTTTCATACCCCCTATCTTACTTGTTAGTAGGGAACAACCCTTCTTAGGTAGTAACTTTTTCAAAATCTTAAGGAGGCTATTCACCAAGTCTTCTGTACATTTTTTCCTTCTCATGTTCCCTCAAATATTTCTCCTAGGACATTGTTTCTAAACTAACTCACTGTTATCTTCCTTCTCATCTTAACACTAGGTCAATTATACTGCTCCCTAAAATATCAGACAAGAGCACAATAGAATTCTCAGTGTGGCCTGATTTGCACAATCGTTTTCATAGTCTGCTAAGCAGTCTAATGTTTTATTACTTAGTTTCTATCTTTTGACAGCTATCTCATATTGCTCAAGTTATGGTTCATTGCAAACACAGATGTTCTTCAAAAACTGCTACCAAACCAAATCTTCCTTATTATTATATCCAGCTTAACTTTTGAAGCAAATTTAAGAGGTATATATTCACTACTCTTACATTTCCTTTTGGAGATTGTGAAGTCATCATTCTAATTTGTTGATGTAATAAATAGGTGTTTTTTTTTTTATTTTAACCAACATATGCATAATCCTTCTTTGCTTTGCATCATTCAGCCGTTGGCTTAAAAAAAAATGAGATGAAGGATCAAAGTCTGTGGAACTCCACTAGAAATTGCCACCTGAATGGATATAGATTTGCACAGCCAGCGACAGATATGACATTATAGAATGCTTGGCTGCCAATACCAGGAACTTACTGTGAAAGATCTAGAAAACCAAGTCTATACTGTAGTTCTTAAAAAATTCTCTCTCAAATCTGACATCTCCCCTATATCTCTTGGAAGCCTGACATTTTTTAACCCACCAAAGAAAAAGTTGAACATTGTAAGGTTAAAGTGAAAACCATAAGACAATACTCTGAAGTTCTCAATGCTTGTAATCCCAACACCCACAGGGATTCTGAGAATGGAAGAAGACCATCGGTTTGCCTTAGGCCAGTGGTTGGCAAACTCATTAGTCAACAGAGTGGCAATCCGCATGCAGCTCTGAAGCCACAGTTTGCCAACCACTGCCTTAGGCTATTCCTTGCAAACACTTTCTGTGAAATACTGATTTATACCAGAGGTAATCTTTTATCCCTCATGGTTTACTAGTATTTCTAGCTACTTTGCCACCAAAGCCCCGCCTCCTTCACCTCCCAACCCCAATTACCACATCACTAGATGTACTTTTAGTGGTGTGTCTTTGTAATAAAGTCAACTGAGCAAAACCCAGAGGGAAAGAATTCTTTCAAATATTGTTTGGGATGAAAAAAAAACAACCCACAAAAAGAAGGCAACACTGTTCTTTTAGAAAGAACCTGCTGTGGCAAAAAGAAACGCTAAAAGTGACAATGTTGTGATCCAAAGGGAATGCAAAAGTCAGAATTCCTAACAACAGAGAAGGACACAGGTGCAAACTGGGAAGGGAAGGTTGCCAGGTCCTCTATCTACGCACAAATAGCTTCGTGTCTCACCATGCTCAGGAAGACAAGCTATGGGCATCTCTCTCCACTAAATATCTTCCTTCTTCTTAGTGGTGCCATGACCCCAGTTTTATAAAAGTTCCAACACATATTCTTTCCCAGAGATTCTTGGGAAGCTTTCTGTGTCACTCCCCGCTCCCATCCCCAGTGTGTGTTAACACCTGCCAGAGCCACTGATCCAATGTTTTTCAAACTTTAACAGGCTGAGAATCACTGGGAAACCTTATTCCAAATGTAGCATCCTGAGACATTCCCACCAGAGATTTATGATGTGTGTGATAGGGCTTAGGAATTTTTTTTTTCAATAATCAACACAAGTGACTCTGATGCCTGGTTGGGAAACATCATCCCACCATCCCAGGATAAAAATGGGAATAGCCCAATCCTGGAGTCTGGTCACATGGACACGAAATTTGTATTATCATGGTCTGCAGTACTTCTCTCCCCAGTATCAAAATCAGCAGATTCTGATTTTAGGGTCACCAAAGCTTATATATAAACGGTTACAGAAGAAGAAGAAACCTATAAAATGACTTTAGCTCACCAAAAATATGGGTTCAGCAAAAATATGCTGTTAGACTATTAAGCTTTAGTTTCTGTATATAATAAGATTTCTTTTAAAAAAAATACCATAGGCCATAAATATAAATGTTGTCTCGCCTAATAAACCACGAGATCGCAGTATCTGAATATACATGATAACACCTTGCCAACATTCCCCACAAATGCTCTCGCCATCTGTGAGCTCAGTGAAACAGCAGGGCATCTGCAGACCAAGCCAGGAGCTGACCCACTGCTGGCTATATTCACAGGACATGATGGAGAAGAGTCGCTTGCTACTTCTGCCCAGGCCTCTGTGCTGTCTAGGCAAGAAAAGTTCTAGGTCGTTTACCAACTGACTTTCATTTCTCTATAAACCTTGCTTCTAAAAGTCCCAAGTAAACCCAACACAAGCAGAATTCCTCTTTTCCAAGGACTGTGAGGTCATGGTTTTTCTATATGAACCCGAATTGACATGTTTTTACTCTTATTCTACAAAACTAAGTAAGAGAATACAACTACCGTATTTTCCAGTGTATAAGACGACTGGGCATATAAGACGACCCCCAACTTTTCCAATTAAAATATAGAGTTTGGGATATACTTGCCCTATAAGATGATACCCGGCATATAAAACGACCCCCGACTTTTGAGAAGATTTTCCTGGGTTAAAAAGTCATCTTATACACCGGAAAATACAGTAAGAAATATTTTATTAATAAATAACATACAGAAACAAAAGTGCACAGATTATAAGTGCTCAGCTGGAGGGATTTTCATGAGGTTGAACACACTTCTCTACTATCCTCCAGATCAAGACACAAATATCACAGTATCCAGAAACCTCTTCCTACATGCATCCTGTCACTGCACCTCCAAGGGTATGGCAGGGTTTTGCTTACCTAATGCCCTTATGAAGTGACATAATATTCTATGGGATTTTTTTGTCTGGTATCTTTCAAAACAACCACTTATAATACATGGATGCCCAGCATCTAGTGCCCACTGTTAACCCGAGATACCAACATTAAACATCTGTAAGGATCCTTATAAAGGATTCGGTAGCACAAAGCAGTTGATATACCTTCTGAGAACATTCCCAATATTTTAGCAGTGACCCATACCCTGAAACTGGCAGACACTCACCATAGAAACCATTACTGCCTTTCTATTGTATGATAAATTCACATCAATGCCTACTGCGTGCTCCCCACTGTCAGCTCTGCATTAGTATTATGGGGTAGAAAAGGATGGCTCACAATCACAAAGCACTCGGAATGTAGTATCTGGAATGATCAGTACACACACACACACACACACACACACACACACAAGAAAACTCATGACGTGTGTCTATATTGACAGTACTACACTGTGTGGTCTAGACAATTAGGGAAAAGAACAATAAGGTGCTACTTGAATTACAGATAATAATTGCTTAAGTTACAGACACTAATTACAAACGCAGTTATGGAGGAAGTACCCCAATATATGCTTGTTGCCAAGGGAAGGGTTCACAAGGAAGGTGACATTATAGCCTGCGCATTGTAGCCATTGCTGCAAAAGTTGTCTTAGTCATGGCACTAGGAAAGGAGCAGGCAGCCTTGCAGGGAGATCAGAATCAGGCAAGCCTAGGTGAGCAAAACAAAACAAAACACAAAAACAAACAAACAAACAAACAAACAAAAAAACAGATGACCTACAGGTAGGAGCCTATTGACAAAACAACAACCACAACAGAGATGTCAATATTTGAGAGTTGGTACTGGTTCAGTTCTGAGATATTTTTTCCTCAGGGAAACTCAGCACCTTCTTATTCAACTCATTTATTTGAGCCAATGATAGAGGCTCCAAAATTGAATATTATGTCTTGGTAACCGTAGTCACTGCCAAAAAAAAAGAGTTTTTCTGCAAAGCACCAAAGAGTTCCTTTATAAGTTGGCAAAAGTAAAAAAAAAACAAAATACTAAAAAATAGTATTAATTGCGTTTCAGGAACTCTTCCAGGAATTTATGTATGTTAGCTATAATCCTCAATATGCTGTAAAAGGCAAATATGTGAAAACTAATACTCTGAGAGCTCCAATAACTTTCTTGAGATTAAATAGCCTATAAGGGGAATAGCTTAGATTGAGCCCAGGTCTTTATACAAAAATCACCTAGACAGCAAAGTGATCCCTTTTAGATGGGTGTGCTGATGATGTTGATTATAATGGTCCAGTGTAAGAAGTAATCACATGGTTTTATTCTATGCTATAAATTCTTTATTTTGTATGGCTCTTAACAGTCCCACAAAGAGGTGCACGGTAACCATACTATGTGAGCAAAACAAGTCATAGACCACATCTCAGAGGAAATCACCGTGTCTGTCAGTCGGAGGCCAGAGTTGAAGGCCAGGTCTTCCGATTTCACCATCAGGACTATTTTCAGTGAAAAAGTACAACTGTAACACTGCTGTGTGTATGTGGAAGATAACCCATAATATGGTCCTTGAGTCATGGTGATACAAAGATCCAAGATAGTTTCACTGATGACGTATCTTTATAACACAGTTGCTCAAAATGCCCTTCTTAAAAGAGACCAGGGTAGTAAGACTCAAACAGTCCTAACAATTACTTATGTCATCAAAATGCTAGCCTTGTT
Source organism: Lasiurus cinereus (assembly GCA_011751065.1). Taxonomy (NCBI): domain Eukaryota; kingdom Metazoa; phylum Chordata; class Mammalia; order Chiroptera; family Vespertilionidae; genus Lasiurus; species Lasiurus cinereus. The sequence continues at coordinate 25,020,190 of JAAGEH010000125.1, read as the reverse complement.
CAGCAGCATGGAAATTTCTACAGGAATGCCTTTGCCTGCATCTGTCTGAGAATAAGAGAAGCAGAGGAAGGTTAAACATGCAAATGATGCTGCAAAATTCATGTCTGTGGATGCGTCTGAACTCCCAGCCCGCTACCTGGGTTAAAGGAAAGTAAGCATGAAAGGCAGCTGGCAGGCCGTCCCAGAAAACACACCACCCTTGAGCACCCTGCCTGAAGAATCAGGCATCATAGGAAGAGGATTTAAATGCTTAGTTGCTAACCTCAGCCTAAAGGAGCCTCGTGTTGGCAGTCCTCGCTAAGATTCTTGGGCTTACCAAACAAACCAGCATCCCATGCCACTCAGAGAAAGAGACTCAGAAAAAGAGCATCTTAGGACAGTTCTGGACCAGACAGCCCACTCCTCTTCAGAGATTCATGAACAATTTCCAAGGGCAGATTGGATGAGATTCCATCAAAGTCAACTTCCAGGAGTCTCACGCACCCTCCTTGTTTATCTATTTATTTAAAATCTTCCTGTTATATTAGGCAATGCCAGGGCTCCACCCCAATTTCCTGGGATATATTTTGACTATGTTTGTGCATACTCTTCATCCCTGTGGTGTGCTTTATATTCCAGCAGCCGGCAAGTTTTTTCAACTCCCTTGGGCTACTGGAAGGGAGAGCCTGAGGCACCTGAAAATGCATGTGCCCCCTTGAGGAACCCTTAACCAGTGATTGACAGATGTCAGCTTAGGAAAGATATATCCCCTTTGCCCAGGTGCCCAAACAATTCTGTTTGTGCCTAGAATTCCACGAAGATTTTCTTTTTTAAAAAAAATAAATAAATATATTATTGATTTTGTACAGAGAGGAAGGGAGAGGGAGAGAGAGTTAGAAACATCGATGAGAGAGACATCAATCAGCCGCCTCCTGCACGCCCCCTACTGGGGATGTGCTCGCAACCAAGATACATGCCCTTGACTGCAATCGAACCTGGGACCCTTGAGTCCACAGACCGACGCTCTATCCACTTAGCCAATCCGGTTTCAGCTTCATGGAGATTTTCATTAACCAGTTCGTTCAGCCTTCTTCTAAGCAAGAGGGGTTTCAAGTTCAGTTCAATAAGCCAGCTGAAGAAGAGAGAAAATGCCATTCTTCACAGAATACTCCTTCCCTTTGAGAAGCCTACCTACAATAAATTTCACTCCCATCCCTTGTCTTCAGTTACAAAAAAACAGAAGTCCCCATACACATCAATGTACACAAGGAGGTACCAGGGAAGGTGCAGGAACTGTGTTCTGTGCCAGCAATGCCTAACTTATAGATTGGCTTGTCAAAAGGCCCCACTACAGAATAAGTGTCTGGAGGGAATTAAAACTTGAAGCTGCAAAGATCATTTGTGTACGAGTGTGGGTTTGAAGCAGGGAATTGGATGGAAAGGTCAGGGCAGTTCTGTTTCTCCTATAGCAGTGGTTCCTAAAGTGTGGTCCCCGGGTCAGCAGCATCAATCCCACCCCAGACCACCTAGGGTGCAGGCCCGGCAATCTGAATTTTAGCAAGCCCTCCAGGTGATCCTGAAATGCTGAAGTTTGTAATTATTTAAGGTATAACTCATAGAAACGGCCACCACCATGTGAGTGGCTGTTGCCATTCCCTAAATTCTGGGTGCTATGGGGATAACGGTTTAGACTTACTAAGCTATTGCAGATCTGGTAACACATGATATACAGGTGTGTTTGTGTGTGTGTGTGTGTGCATGTGCGTGTGTGTGTGTGTTTTAAAGATATATTTTATTGATTTTTCACAGAGAGGAAGGGAAAGGAATAGAAAGCCAGAAACATCGATGAGAGAGAATCGATCAGCCGCCTCCTGCACACCCCCTACTGGGGATGTGCCCGCAACCAATGTACATGCCCTTGACCGGAATCGAACCCGGGACCTTTCAGTCCCCAGGCCGATGTTCTATCCACTGAGCCAAACCGGTTTCGGCTGTTTTCTTTTTTTTTTTCACTGTAGCTTTAAGGCCTTAAAAAAGTCAAAATTCCCACCTATGGACACATCGCTGCCTCGTATGTGAATAAGGGTCATGTGGTCTCAGTCTTTGCCCTTTCCTGTGCTGGGGTCTGCTATCCTATCAACACTTGGTCACACTATGTGGGAAAGTCTTCCCAAGATAACATGTTTCCTGTTTAGATAGAGGCCTCATCAACTAGTTCCAGCTTCTGCCTTGCTTGTTAACTGGCCTCTCAGATGTTGTCAGGAGGTGGGATCAGGGTAATAAAAGCAAAATAGGAGGAAATGCAAAGTCATGGGCACAGGCTAGTGGAGAATCCTTGCCAACTTTAGAGACAGGAGTGAGACAGCAGCCACCAGCAAGAGGTTCATTCATTCAGAATGCCTGGACTGAACATACCCTGGCTGGGTTCTGCAAAAATCACAGCAAATCCCAACAGTAGGAACCAATGGGTGTGAAGTTTCAATATGCTGCTACCAAACTAGCAGGAGAAGCATTCGCGATGCTGTAAATAAACTGAAATGAGAAAGATAAATAGAAATATCAAGAGTCAGGAGTGATGTTCTCCAAGTGGAAGTGCTGTCAACCTCAGGTACAGGAGTAGCCTCTCTAGATTTCTTTTTATTCTTTAAAATTAGCAAGTCGACTGGATGACCACCAAAGCCAGTTCCAGCTCTAAAACTGTAAATCTCTGACTAGAATCTGTCCCTTTCCTCCTCTCTTAGCTGTGCTAAGTCCCTGTGGGTTTAATCCCCACTTTTTAATTTCTGGGTACGTTTTTCCTATTGACTTTTCCCAGGGAAAACTTCTAAGGATTAAAGATGTTATTTCGGAGTCTCTGCTTTTGAATGGGGTGTGCAGTTGGTGCCTATAAGGAAAGTTATCAGGATAAGCATATTTGAGAAAATGCATTTCAGCATTTCAAAAGAAATAGAGTTTAATAAACATTAAGACCAAAAAATGGAATTTAATGAATAGTAAGAGAAATAGTCTCTCTTCCTCTCTTAATATGTATTATACACTTTATTTTTTCATACCTGGCTCTCTTTTCTCATACTGTTTATTAAACTCTTATTTCATATTTTGCACGTCTTTATTTGCATAAATAAATCCTTAAACTAACCATATAAGGTAGTACCATTATTATCTCTACTTTACAGGAAGAAACCTAAAGTTTAGGGACATTCACTAATGTTTCCAAGATGACACCAAGAGAAAGTTGGAACCTAAATTGAGGATTAGCTGAGTCCTAAGGCCAGGCCTCCAATATTTCCTTTTTAAATAGTTGGTTTGGTACTCTAGCCGATTTGGCTCATTAGATAGAGCATCGGCCCATGGACTGAAGGGTTCCAGGTTTGATTCCCATTCAGGGCACATGCCCAAGTTGCAGGCTCCATCCCCAGTAGGGCATACAGGAGGCAGCGAATCAATGATTCTCTCTCATCATGGATGTTTCTCTCTCTCTCTCCCTCTCCCTTCCTCTCTGAAAGCAATAAAAATACATATTTAAAAAATAAATAGTTTGGGAATTTAAAAAAATAGTTTTAAGAAACTTGTAAAGAGTTTACTTCTTTCTTAATGTGACCCTTATAAGTTGTTGGCATATTTCTCCAGGCAGAAGAGTGGATTTTACCATTGAAACTGGACACAGTTATTGTAAAAATATCTCATTCGCAACAGGGGATAAGGAGAATGAAACCAAGATGGACCCAAGGGCATCAGGATCTACGTTCATCAGCTGAGCCTGAGTATTAGTCCTCAGAATTCCTATTCTGAACAAGTTATGGGACCTCGGGAAAGTCACTTGACATCACCAGGTCTTAGTCTATCTATAAGTTAAGGAAAATTATTTCCTTAAAGAACATAATCTGTGATAGTTCTCACATCACACATATATTCAGGGAAATGTGTTGATTTGCAAGCCAGGCCCTTCATATCTACAGAACAAATTCCAAAGTAAAGTTAGACAAGTAATCAGGCCTTCGAAGTTGGTACCGAGAACTTTAGTTCTCCTACATTTAAGGCTTCCCTGAACTGTACATTTCTACATTCACATGCCACATATTTGTTAGTAAGGTTCTTTTTGCTTTTGTTCCATTTGCTTCATCTCCCACAAGCTAGAATATTGTAAAGTGATATTTTACTGATTATTCTAGAAATCAAAAGCCTTTGTATTAATGTATAGCAGTCACCTCTAGCCTGTTTATGTTATTGCTCCAAGCCTTACAATTTTACAAGTTTTTTTGTTTGTTTGTTTTTCTTGCTTGAGCCTTCAATAGAAAGGACCCCAGGACTTACAGGAAAAACTTATTTTCTACTCTCTCTTATTTCTTTCTCCACCTTTCAGAAACAAAGTTTTTAGAACAAAGAAAGTCAATATTAATCTCTTCTCTAGAGTGATTATTTCTACTAGCTTTTTCTAGCTGCTTGCATTTCCAATAATTGTTTTAATTTTTTTGTGTGTAAACTTGGTGAAATAAAGATTGAATTGAGAGGCAAAAAGGCAAATCTTGGCTGTGAACTTCGGCAAGGAAATTACAGTGTTGGTCTACCCATTAGGAATAAATATTAAATCGAGAATATGTAAAATTACATCTGTGCTATAATGAATCTATCTCTTCCCAGTCTTCAGCACACAAGTTCCAGTTCATTTTAGTTGTCAAGTCTTGTCAGGATTAATGAGCCTTTAAAAGAGTAATGATCTTACCCAAATAACTAAATGAATCTCTCTCATAGGGAATTGTGACTCCTGTAGCTAAATCATGTCTTAGGAATCATGAAGTTTCTTTCTAGTTCCATGATTCCTAAGACCACGATTCTTAATGTCTAGATTGAACCAAGTTCAAAATAAAGAGAACAATGTGATGTTTATCTAAAACAAAGTTTCATTAGTCTTTTTTAGTATTGCAATACTTATTTCAGTAGTCTGATACAGAAAAATCATTCACTTATATTTTTCAAAGGGAAGGAGTAAAAGAAGTGGTTTGACTATTAGATGTTTAATATAATTTGAACCCTAAGTGAAATTTGTACTTTCACTCATTAAGATATTTTTTTAAAGCCATAAACTTGATGCCTTGAAAAGAAATGGCTGAAGTGTGGGCATTTCTAAATTAAGTGTACTGCTAACATGGATAAGCAACAGTATTCAGAGCAACTAATTCAAACTGTCAGAAAGATACTAAAATAACTCTACACATTAAAAAATAACATTCTAGCCAAAACTGGTTTGGCTCAGTGAATAGAGCATCGGCCTGCAGATTGAAGGGTCCCAGGTTCGATTCCGGTCAGGGCATGTACCTTGGTTGCAGGCACATCCCCAGTGGGGGCGTGCTGGAGGCAGCTGATGGATATCTCTCACTCATCAATGTTTCTAGCTCTCTATCCCTCTCCCTTCCTCTCCGTGAAAAGTCAATAAAATATATTTAAAAAATTAAAAATAAATAAAATAACATTCTAAAATTAATTTATATATTGTGTTACTCAGGAATCTTATTTACAAGCATTACAATCTGTCTGATTTAATCCAAAATTAATGACTTTAAATTATACCAGCTGCTTGCAGAGTTGAATTGCTAGGAAAGTTGAAAATTGGTCAGGAACAAGAGATACTAGACTACACCTAACCAGAGCCAGAGTTATACCACATGATTATCCAATGAAGACTGTTGTTGGTGTCCCCTGAAAACCACGCCCAATCATTTGTTTACAAAAATGTCCACCAAGGGCCCCAGATTCCAAATGTTACTACTGTACCTGCTGCCCCTAATTTTCCCAGAAATGTGTTTCCTCCATTGCTGCTGCCGCCAGGATAAATGGGAATGTATTATCCTACATTCGTACTTTGCATTTCTAGCTCCAAATTTATGTTCTTAGATGAAACCTACTTACTGATTGGTCAACTTTAGGTGAAAAGTTTACAAGAGAGTTAACAAAAGCAACTATCTAGCCTTTGTACTTATGGGAATGAGGTTGTGCCTCCCATCAAGATTTATAAGGTGGAGGTAATAGTCAAGCTAGGCCAAGTTGTGCTACAATAATAATCCCCCAAATCTTAGTAGCATTATACAAAATATTCCTCTTTCTCTCTCCCTCCCTCCCTCTTATTCCCCTTCAGTCATGCTACAGATCCTAACTATTTAGCTGGAAGCCCTGTTCTGTGACATTCTCTCATGTTCATTCAAGGACATATGATGATGGTATAGCATCTATATGGAAAGCTTCCGGTCAGCATGGCAAAAAGAGAGTGTGGTGAAAGGGAGCTACATGGCAACACTCAAATTGCAGAGAGAATGACCATGAATTGTGGAGGTAAAGAAGCCCAGACCAGGGGCCAGCGCCTCGGGTTCTTCTAACAGTCTTAGGACTGTAAGCAACTCCCAGGCACTCCGAGTCCCAGTCTTCTCAAGTGTCAAATGGTAACAGTAATCTTAAATTATAGGTTGTTGTAGAAATAAAGTAAACTACAAGAAAGTAATTCTTAAAAAAAACAAATATTATATATATATATAATATTAGTAGAAAGATGATCTGATAAATAATGCTGCCCTGGCTGGTGTGGCTCAGTTGGTTGAAGCATGGTCCTGTGAACCGAAAGGTTGCTGGGTTGCCAGTTTGATTCTCAGTTAGGTTGTGAATTTCATCCCTAGTGGGGGTGTGTACAGGAGGCAACAGGTAGATGTTTCTCTCATACGTCCATGTTTCTCTTGATCTCACCTCACTCATGCTTCCCCCCACCTTACCCCCTTCCTCTCTATCTCAATCAGTAAAATATATCCTTGGGAGCAGATTTAAAAAAGAAAAAAGAATGTTTGCTATGATAAGATAGAGCTGGAAAAAAAAATGAGACAAGCCGGAAAATCTGAAAGGACAGAGAGCTAAAGAAATTGATGGCCAGTAGGTAGCTATTTGGAGGAATTACCTGCTTCAAGTTTTTTTCTGAAATAACAACAGATAGACCCATTGCCAAAGTTTGTTTTACTCTCCCAGTGTGCCCTATTAGTGAGAGCTTACTAAGCCATCTCTTTAGCACTCTTCTTTCTAAATAAATCTACTTCCTTAACCCTCTCCTCCAAAGACCCTAATGCATTCCAAGAAACACAAGTCATGTTAAACCTTATTCATTTACTTGATAAGGAACAAGAATTACATGTGCCTTCTAGACTATATGTTGTCAAATTCTTAAAATAATTTTGTTCATTTTGGGGGGTGTCGCTGTGAAGTCAGAATTTGGAAATTCTTTTGCTTTTATTGGGTTAAGTGGATGGGAGAGGTCAATGTGGAATAAAAGTGAAAGCACAGCTGAATACGGGAAGAGCGACTGATGATAATTGGAGAAAATGTCAGTGCCAACTAAAAATTTCCATTAAAACATCTCCCATTACAGTTTGTCATGTGATTGCTGTGGCCTAAAGTGCCTGGGTCACTACTCTGAGCCTTTTCCATTAATTAAAATTTTTCCCATTGTGTCAATCAGGGTAGAACCAATTGCTCATAAGTTTTCACATCCACAACATGTCTAAATTGATGACATAATGCCGTTTTTTCAAAGTCTGCTGTGTTCAAGGCAAAACCAAGGTAGCAGATGGATGTTTTCTGGTGCTAAGAGAACTCTGTATTTGTTATATAATAAGAATTCTGTTGCTTAAAAAACAGCTTACTTTACACTTCATTTACAAATTTGAAGAAAAGGCATTCAACCTCTGTTACATACCCGAATATTATCTTAGTTGGCATAAATAATAGAAAAATAAGAAAAAACAACACAGGAAAACTCCAGTGTTCCATTTTTCTTGGCTAAATTAGCCACTTTTATTTTGTTGGCAACAATTATTTTAAAGCAGAGTTAGTTTCCTAGGACACCAAATACCATTCAGGAGACCATGTCACATTTCCAACAGATTTTACTCTTATCTTAAGCAAAACACACTGAAAAAGGTCAAATTGTTTTATTTTGCAAATTAAATGTGTGATTATTTTATCCCAACATTAAACTGTATTCTGTTCTCTTCACAGTAGGCCTGGTTTACTATAATGTATTCCTTCCTGGTTTCAACCAGAATTCCTGGTCTTCAAAATTTTTTTAAAAATTTCATTTTGTTTTGCCAAACTTTGAAAGCTATTTTAGCCTCAAAGTTGTTTATAAATACTTCTCTCAATTTGTCAGTCATAAACAGGACACATTCCCTGGCTGATGTGGCTCAGTGGTAGAATGTCGACCCACACATCAAAGGGTTATGGGTTCAATTTCCAGTCAAGGGCAAGTACGTACTTGGGTTGAAGGTTTAATTCCCAAGCCTCAGTCAGGAAGAATTCAGGAAGCAACCAATCCATGTGTCTCTCTCACTTTGATATCTCTTTCTTTCTCTCTTTCCCTCTTTCCTCCCCACACTGTCCCCCTCCAGGGGAGACAGAAAAAAACAAAGCAGGGAAACTTCTGGGATTGGATAAAAGGTAAAATGATAGACACATATTTCCTTTACACATGTGGGTATAGGATAATTAACAGTCAATTAACTCAATGACAATGAAGGAATTTGTGGTCTCTGCCAAGTGGTGCCTATGCTTTGAGAGGTCCGGAAAAAGGAAAATTTGACATTTCAATGACATAAAACAAACAAACAAACAAAAAAACAACAGTAGACAGGCTGGTAAAGATTGACCCGTGTCAGGGAAGATACTGGTCCTAGAACATGACTACCCACCATAAACTGCTTTTGGTTAAAGAGTTTTAATTTCAGACCATCCTTTGTGGTCACTTTAAGTCTCTGAGTTTGCCAGGCTGCCTGGCAGGCCTTCCCTGAGCCAATCAGGGTAGTATGTGGCCCTTTTCATCCACAAGGGATAGCATGAAATTCACCATTTTTGTCCCACGTCTATGCAGTGTTGCAGAACCACAGCTCAGATTCCCAAGTGGAAATTAGCAAGAGCCTGAAAATGATCAAGATAACAATGGTGCTCCAAGGAATATTTTATGTCTGGCACATGAGTCACTGTGGTTGTTCCTCTCTGGGTGTGTATGTACTCTGCAGCCTGCCTGTGGCACTCCTGACACCTGTTTCTTTGGGTAAAAAGAGATCATTGGAAGAGGCCCTCTTGTACTTTTCTCTGTTGTCATTTCCTCTTAGTGTCACTTTCCTCCCCTACTCCCCTCCTACCTCCTTCTGTAACTAGTCAAACTTTCAAATGGGAACACTGTATTTCCTACATTGCATTAATTTTTCTAGCTCTATAAGATTGGTTTATATTTTTTTTTAAAAAAAGAAGATTAAATCATTACTTTCACTTACATGATTTTAAAATATTTTTTCCCAAAGGCCCTTAATACAAGAGAAAAAGAAAAAATTCTTTTCTGTGCTGAAGGGCTCTGCAGGAGAGAATGTAATCAGCTACATTTAGTGCCTTGAAGGAGAGAAAGATCTGGCAGTCATCAAGTGCCCCTGACTGGGAAAATCTGGCAAATGAGGTCCATTTACACATATCTGGCTAATTAAAAAGTTAGTATTGTATTTTACTGTCTCTATAGGACTATTTCTCTTTTTTTCTATATTTTGAATATAGGTTCTTGTACTGAATTTTTGTAATGTAATGTTTTAGGAAAAGCAATAGTATAGTTTTAAATATCTCTTAAACATCTCCAACTCTAAAGCTTAATTCCATTTCGCCTTGTGAAGTAAGACTGTAAAAATGTGTAATACAGGTTTTACAAGGCCCTTTGTCACAAGAGAAGACAATATAAGTCAACTCATTACGATGATGTGTGTTCCACATTACAACTTTTCATTATCGACATTGACTCCAACTATGACTCATCATTCCTTTGAATTTGAAGATAAGAAAGTAAGGAAGCCAAGGAGAATTTCATAATCAGTATTTGGCAATAGTGAATTGGGCCATTCTACCAGAGTTGGAGAAAACACTGAAGACTTTTTTTTGCCTTTCTTTACAGGAAAAAATAAATTGTCTTTTTATCTAAGCCAGTTTAAGTATGGGATTCCTGTTACCTGTAGCCAATAGTAGGCAAATATATAGTGTAGTTATATATTTTCATTAATATTAATTAAAACCAAAATAATCCAACTCTGAAACACTTAACCAAAAGGAGTTATAGTGGGTCCCTGAGGGATCACAGGACTGATTAGTGTCTGAGAGATAGAGCTTGGAAACTATAGGACCTTGGAAGCTAGAGAGAGCCATGATTTAGAAAACCACGGTATCACAGTGTTATCATCTCAATTAAATGATTCCCTCCTCATTCTTGTGTTTTTTACTCAAGATTCAACATCTTATTGGCCATGCTTAGACCACGTTCTATCATTGGGGTATGCAGAGATCGGGAAGAAGTATAAAGTTCGGTTCTTTTCATTTTCATATTAGGAAATGAGCAGCCTCACTCCAAGAAGATGTAAAACAAGCAAACTCCCAAAAGGACTGAGACATTAAGAGAAATTGGGGGAGGATTCTAGGGAAATTACAATGACAGATGATCTAGTAAGGGAGCCTGGGTTTTGAAGTTAGAGTCCACTTACTAGGTGTGTGACCTTGAACCAATGATTTCCTCTCTTTGAATTTCAGTTTTTAAGTGTGTAAAATTATAATGATGGAAATAACATCTTCTTTGTAGACTTCTTCCCAAGCTCATATAAAATAGTGTGTACAGAAAATTTTACCCTAGAGATCACAACAAAGTGGTAGTATGGTTCTCAGTATTTCCAGAAGAGATAGCAGAAATAACATCTCTAATTATAAGATTCTTCTTTTAAAACTCATGACTTCAATAGCAACATCCTGGAGAATGCTCCGGGCAAAATAATAATAATAATAATAGCACAAGTCAGGAACCCTCTAAGATCGTTACTCCCAATATTGGTTTTAAAAAGAGCAATTCCCTTGGGCTTGGGAATCAGGTATCAACTATCCTCTGGGTATCTCCCTATCTAAGTGAAGGATCTTCTGTATGTTGGCCCTCAAGGAAAGATAGAGATGCTACTAGTAAGACTGAACAATGTCTTATAGCTCAAATTCAATCATCAACTCAATAAATTTCAACTCTCAAGAGTGGCTCCGTACTCCTTGACATGAGATCCAGAGCCCTCACAGCTGTGACAATTTTACTTACAGGGGCAGTTGCTTCCTCTATTGTTTTCTCCACTGAAGAGATCTGGGCAGGGCTGCTAAGCATTCACCAGCATTGCTCAGTGGCTAGCAGAAATGGGCCATTCAAAAGGCACTGGCACCCACCCTGAGTTTCTAATGACTTAGAGGTACTTTGTTGAAAATCATTAATCATTTGTAAACTATAGGGGAACTCCTAGGTTTTTTACCTCAAAAAAGCATGGTAGTTAAAAGCCTAGACTTCAGAGTCAGAGAGACTTGGATTCTGATTTAACTTTATTCTTCTACCTATATATATACTACCAAAAGGCTAAGTGACTGTCCGACTGTCCAACCGGCTGGTACATATGACACACACTGATCATCAAAGGGCAGACACTCAATGCAGGAATTGCTGAGCTGTGGTGACTTGGCAGTGGTTGTTCTCAGATGACACACCCCAGAACCAGAGAGGAGAGAGCCTGATTCCTTGTGGGGCCACCCAATTACACCTTTAGCCGTGGGTGCATTTGAACATTATACATTTTTAATATATTAATAATATTTGGATGGCCATACTTTGTTTATCATGCAGGCCTATTTTGCTCAATGTCTGTAAAAATGTTTAACAAAATCTTCTTCCAAATGTTGAAATAAACTTAGGTTCATTCAAGACCAGTGACAGACTAAGCCTTGTTTGTACACTATGCTTTATCTCCTGTCTTCTGAAGGATGCAGAGGCAGCATTCATCTTTGCTGAGGTGTGTGGTGTGATTGGGTTTAAGGCCAGGGATTGTTTTTTATTGTTTTCAGGGTACAGACAGCAGCTGGCTCTAAGTTAAGGTTCTAGAAGTAATCAAATCATCAGTCTCAAAAGATTGGTGCTGACATTAACTGATTTAGTAGCAGGGTTTATCTTTTATGTCTCAAATTGAAAAAAAACAAGCAAACAAAAAACACTAAAATTGTGTTGTGATGATTGATTTTTGAAAACCATTATCACCACAGCAAAAACCTGTTAGCTGAGTCCTGGGATTCACTATGCTACAAAAAAATATGTAACATTCATGACAAACAGTTGATAAACTAAGTCTCTTCCATAACATTTTAGAGATGTGTTTCCTCTGCCTTGTACGCAAATTGAAAAATATTTATTGATCAAAAGAAAAAACAGCTTAAACAATTATGTAGAACTTCGGATATCAAACTCTTCACACTCTTGGGTGCTGGGTTTATCTTCCAAGCTTTGTTGTAAAAACAGACCTATAGTTTCTCATGACTTAGTACAGTTGAAAAATTCAAGTGGGAGAATAAAACAGATTCTGAAAATGGAATTAGGAAAATGGTCTTGAGAAGGCTGACTTTACATTCCCAACTTTCTAGCTGTCATAGAAGGAGAAAAAAAAATAGTCTATTCTGTCTTGATTCATTGGGGGAAGAAACAAAGAGAAAAAAGGAGTGCCTTGTATCCCAGTTTTCCTTCTCCTTGACTTTGAATTTATAGTTCCTACTTATTTGCTAGCAATTTTCTTAGCAATTCTACAATCACGACCAGTGTGTTTGGGGTATATCAGAAAGTAGTTTCAGGAGAAACCAAAATGGCGGCATAGGGAAACACCTAAAATTGCTGTACCGCACAACAATTTCAAAACTACAAAAGACAAAATGGACATCATCCAGAACCACAGGAAGGCTAGCTGAGTGAATATTCTACAACTAGAATGAAAGAGAAAAGCACATTGAGACTCAGAGGAACTGCAGGAGGCAGAGGTATGGAGGTGCACACACAGAGAGAGGGCTGGCAACTGAGTACACACGCGACTGGCTTTCTCAATCGTGAGGGATACAAAAGTTCTCGACTGCTCTGAACTCCAATTCCAGGTGAGAATCTAGGGACCCAGATTCGTTCGGGGAGAAACTGGACTGTCTGGCAGCGGGCAAAACTAGAGGGTGGCTTTTTCTCAGAGGTGCTTGCAGCAATTACCTTGGGACACTGAGACCCAGGAGACTCTTAGGGCAGGGCTGAAGGGAAATCAATGCTGTCTGCTCCAGTCTGAGACTCTGCCCCATCCAAGCTGAACACAGAGGCTTTTGCAAATCTTGTCTCATAAGGGGGTCTCCAGCACAGAAGTTCTCCCACCATAAACACAGCTGATCCTCACAGCCAATTAGCCTGGAGGTCAATTCCTCCCAGTGATACCAACAAAAATCAAGGCTTAACTACAACAATACTGTGCACACAGCCCACAAAGGGGTGTACCAAGAGTGTCCAACTCAGATAATTGGGGAGGCTGAGCTACTGGGCCCTATAGAACACCTAGCACACAAAGCCACTCTATCAACTGAGGAAAGCAGCCAAAATGCAGAGACAAAGAAACAGGTTCAAAAGAAATGGAGGAAAGCAAATGACTAGATATAGAGTTCAAAACCATGGTTATAAGGTTTTTCAAGAATTTTCTAGAAAAGGCTGGTAAATTTAATGAGACCCTCAAGGATATGAAAAAGGACCAACTAGAAATTAAGCATACACTGACTGAAATAAAAATAATATACAGAGATCCAACGGCAGATTAGAGGACCGCAAGAATCAAGTCAAAAATTTGAAATACAAAGAAGCAAAAAACACTCAACCAGAAAAGCAAAATGAAAAAAAAATCCAAAAATATGAAGATAGTGTAAGGAGCCTCTGAGACAACTTCAAGCATACCAACATCCAAATTATGGGGGTGCCAGAAGAAGAGAGTCAGATACCGAAAACCTATTTGAAGAAATAATTACTGAAAACTTCCCATACCTGGTGAAAGAAATAGACTTACAAGTCCAAGAAGCACACAGAACCCCAAACAAAAGGAATCCAAAGAGGACCACACCAAGACACATCATCATTAAAATACCAAGAGCAAAAGACAAAGAGAGAATATTAAAAGCAGCAAGAGAAAAACAGTTACCTACAAGGGAGCACCCATATGACTATCAGCTGACTTCTCAACAGGAACTATGCAGGCCAGATTGGAGTGGCAAGAAATATTCAAAGTGATGAATAGCAAGAACCTACAACCAAGATTACCCTACTCAGCAAAGCTATCATTCAGAATTGAAGGTCAGATAAAGAGCTTCACAGATAAGAAAAAGCTAAAGGAGTTCATCACCGCCAAACCAGTATTATATGAAATGCTGAAAGGTATCCTTTAAGAAGAGGAAGAAGAAGAAAAAGGTAAAAATAAAAATTATAAACAACAAATACATATTGATCAACAAGTGAATCTAAAAATCAAGTGAATAAAAAATCTGATGAACAGAATAAACTGGTGAATATAACAGAATCAGGGGCATAGAAAGGGAGTGAACTAATAATTCTTGGGGGGAAAGAGGTGTGGAGGTGCGGGAAGAGACTGGACAAAAATCTTACACTTATGGATGAGGACAGTGGGGGTGAGGGGGTTAAGGGAAGGAGGGGTGGAAACCGGTTGGATGGGAACTATGGGAGAAACAAGAGGAAAAATTGTAATAACCTAAACAATTTTAATAAAGAGTTATTTTTAAAAAGTGGTTTCAGTATCATAGTTGATAATTTGCTTGACCTCTCCTCTAGTCTAAACTTCATCATGTGAAAAATAAACAAAAAATAGCCCAGACGCTCAGCTCTTATTCTGAGAGCAACTGGTAACTCACTTGGAATATATTAATTGAGAGAGTGACATGATCTATTTTATTTTTGTTGTTTTTTTTAAATATATATTTATTGATTTTGAGAAAGAGAGGGAAAGAGAGATGGAAACATCAATGAAGAGAATCATTCATCAGCTGCATTCTGCATGCCCCCTGCTGGGAATTGAGGCCTCAACCCAGGCATGTGCCCTCCGCTGGAATCAAACCTGAGACCCTACAGTCTGCAGGCCAACACTCTATCCACTGAGCCAAACCAGTTAGGGCAGACATGATCTATTTTAAAGATCACTGCTGCACGGCAAACCGATTGTGGGAAGACAAGAACAACCCTAGGGAAACTAGTCAGGAGGCTATTGTTGTAACTGAGACAATAGACAATGGTAGCTATTAATAAGGTGGTAACTGTGGAAATTAAGAGAAATGAGTGGATTTCAATATGCTTTGGAGGTAGAGGTAAAAGAAACTATTTAGGATTGGTTTGTTATGTGAAAGAAATTGAATAAGAAGAAATGACTCCTAAGCTTTCCGCTGTAGAACACAGGTAGATGGTGATACTTTCCACTAAGTCAGAGGACCAGAGAGATGAAAAGAAATAAATCCATCAGGAATATGACTTAATCATGTTAAATTGTAAGAGCTTCTTAGTAAATGAAGGTAAACAATAGGTAGTTGATATATGAATCTAGAACCCAAGAGAGAGGTTAGGCCAGATGTATACACTAGTAATTTTACAGCTATGAGATTTGATGAGGTAGGCTAAGAATAGAGACAGAAAATGAAACTAAAACTACTGTGTGACAGACCAAGAGAAAATAATAAAAGGAGATAAAGACAGAAAAGGAACGTCAACATGGAGTCCAGAGGAATAGAAAAATTATCAAGTGTATGGTGTCAAATAAACCAAGAGAACCACATGCGTCAGAAAAGCAGGTGGAGACAGCTGTGTCCAAATCCACTAAAAGGTTGAGAAAGATCAGGACAGCAAAAGACCACTAGATTTGTCAATATAGAGATCACTCATGACTGTCACCTTCTTTCCTATCAGAAGACTGATAGGAAAAGGTGATCGATGAGTTCAAGTTAAGGAGGCTGAGTAGGAAGAAAATAAAACATTGGTAATATTAACTGAATATAACTTTCTGTGAAAAAGAGCACAAAAAGGGAGAAGTGTGTAGAGGAGAACCACAGTCTACAGGTGTTTTTGTTATTATTCAAGAGAATGTTTGCGTATCTATAGGAAGAATTTCATAGAGCAGGAAACACTACAGATGAAGGGAATAGGAGAGCATAGATGAGGAAGTGACTCAAAGTATGTGAGAAAGAAAGAAAGAAGACTTGTGGTTACCAGAAGCAGAGTGCAGGGGGAGATAAATTGTAGGATGGTGGTCAAAAGGGACAAATTTCAAATTGTAAGATAAATAAGCACTAAGGAGATAATGCACAACAAGGTGCCTATAGCTAACACTGCTATATAAAAGCTGTTGAAAGTAAATCCTGAGTTTTCATCACAAGGGAATTTTCTTTTACATTTTTTCCTTTTTACTGTATCTGTATGAGAAGATAGATGTAAGCTGAACCTATTGTGGTAACAATTTCACAAGATATATAAATCAAACCATCATGCTGCACATCTTAAAACTTATACAGCGATGTCAATTATTTCTCATTAAAACTGGGGGGTGGGGAGAGAATGTGAGAGAGATGGAACCTGGAGCACAGTGGAAGAGTTGCCCTTTGAGAGGATCAGGGATGTTTATCTTCCACATCAGAAAGAAGAGAAATGGCTACAATTCCAGGGAGTAGAGTACCGACAGGTAGCTTAGAGTGACTCAATCTATAAAATAGGATATTCTGGGGTATTACTTTGGGGTCTCAAAGACTTAGTGCTGGAGGTCAGAGACTTAACTCTGTTTCCAGCAAGACCTGACTTCCATGCCCTATTTCTCATCACTTCTATGCTTCTTCCTTAACAGGTTTTCACTCTCTCTTCAGCCCAATCTCATTTTTAAAAGTGTAATTTAACACTCCCCTCAAGAAGTTGCTTCAGCCCATGTCAATGTTTCCTTTCTCTGAAGTCCAAATGTTCCATGCAGTGTGAATGTGACACGTTATTGTGTACCACTTAGGTCTCTAAATTTCTTACCTTAGATCTTATTTGCATGATGGGATCAGAGCTCCCTGAGACATTGAACATGTTATTTTAATATCTGGACTCTTGTTGTGCCTAAATGCTAATAAGGATGCTGACCTGTCTCAGAAACTACCTGATTGGTTATGGATTGTAGCAAAGGTAAATAGAAGGGACCAGGACAGGATTGCAGAACAGTCTTTCCAGTAAATATCCATTATCACCACATCATTAACACTAAACTCTAGTTAATTTAGGATGAATTAAATTATGAGGGGGAGATGGTATAAGCCAATGGTCAGCAAACTCATTAGTCAACAGAGCCAAATATCAATAGTACAACGATTGAGCCAATTTTTTTAAACTTAAACTTCTTCTAGTGCCACTTCTTCAAAATAGATTTGCCCAGGCTGTGGTATTTTGTGGAAGAGCCACATTCAAGACGCTAAAGAGCCACATGTGGCTCTCAAGCCACGGTTTGCCAACCACTGGTATAAGCAATAAGATGCCACAATCATTCCCACCTTTAGCTCATAGAAAATATCTGGCCAGGGCCAGTTGTGCCTGAGAACCCCTGATATGGGGCTCTTTGTTCTAAAATCAACAGTCATGGTATTTCCTTCATTTATTAAGGAAAGATTACAACACTCATCATTAAAGGGCATGATCATTAACTTAATTTTTATAGTAGGATCTATCCCTGTTATTCATCCTATACAATAGGATAAACTAGTAGAAAGCTGTCCACATCTCATAGTTACTACATTACAATTAAATATTTCTGCGACTAGTAATAATAATAAACATGAGTGCATGTCATTGTCATTTCCAATGAAGGATATGGAACTTATTTTCTCAGTATCCCCACCTATATTACTATTAAATTATGAATGTTCTCTTAAATAATTCATATCTTCATGAGTTTGAGATATTCTGAAGCTACAGCTCATGCAACCTACCCTGACTCCTATGTTATCTTGGAGCTCTCCTTCATGATGGGCAATTTTCCCATTGAATATATATGATGTCAGTCTCTCCTCGATCTATGATGGTGTGCGAGACTATGTGCTCTAGAAAATTGGTTCTGTGCTCATTTGGTGATGGCATCTCAGTAATAACAGAGTACTCAACCCAGTCATGGAGTGGATTCCATTAGACAGTTCTAAGTGTGGGCATCTCAGTAATAACAGAGTACTCAACCCAGTCATGGAGTGGATTCCATTAGCCAGTTCTAAGTGTGGGCATCTCAGTAATAACAGAGTACTCAACCCAGTCATGGAGTGGATTCCATTAGCCAGTTCTAAGTGTGTTATCTGCCCCCGCCCCCTCCTCCCACCAAACAAAAAACAACAATGCAAACTAAGCAAAAAAATGATTTATCAATGAATTAACAGCTGGATACCTTTTATTATCATATAAAATGCCTGCCAGAGTTTTAATCCCTTGTCCCTCCACCCAACCAGCGTGTGCTCCTTTCTCTGAAATGCACTAGTTGGACTTGGCCATTTGTTTTCACTTAACGATCAAACTCTCCAAGTGAAGGCTGCCAATCAATATAAGCCAGATGCTTTTGGCCCATCCACAGGATGGGTTGGGACAAGAAAATGGTAGGAAGGGCTGGCAAGGGGGACCGAGTGATATGGCAGTCATTTAGAAGTCATGAACTCCAGTATAGAAAAGGCAAAGGTTATCACACAGAACATTTTGCAGAATATAAAGGTAAGAGGGGAAATGCTATTGTTTCTTGTAGTAATTTGTGGTGTTTTACTAAATGATTTTCACCACTGAAGGGTGTTACTTTACATGAAAGAAATACAATGATGTTTTACGTCCTGTTAAAGAAGGCTTATTTCGTGCTCTTGAAATTATCTTAGTTGAAAATGTCTTCTTGGTTTTTCCTAAGTTAATTCTTACCCCTCTCTTTACCTTTTCTCCTACTCCCTAACCACAGTTCTATACTATCCCTCTCGAATCAACTGGAAAAAAAATCAGTAATTTCTTCTTTGAGAAAATTTATTCTGTGGGAGAAACGATAAAATTTTGTGCCATTTGGAGTTTACAACTAATTATTTTGTTGTCTAAAAACAGATTGGAGCTGTCTGAAGAGTCTATCTAGGAAAGGGCTTTTCCCTTTCTTTGAATTTCTTTTTGGTTGTGATCCTGAGAAAGGTTACCTTTAATGCAATTTGGAAGCAGTCATTTCAACAAAGGTGCACGAGCGAATTTCTAAATTGGTCTAGGATCACTGCATCTTATAGCTGTTCTAATTCCCTGAGAGACACCATTTCCAATTAACCTTGAAAAGCTTGACAAATAGAAAAGGAATATTCATTCTTAGAAAAGGAACATTATTTCTCATGGTGAGCAAAACCTTTTCAACCATGTTCCCTGGCCTGAAATGCCCTCTCTGCCCTGGACCATCTGTCTATGTGGCTTTGGGTCAGGCTTTCTGGGAAACCACTCCAGACCCCCTCATACAGAGGAAATTACCCCTCTCTCTTGTGCCATTGGTGGACTGCCTCTACTCACATGAGCTGCCTTTACTACCTGCAATGTCATTATTACTCTCCTACAACATGTGTTTATTAAATGGCTGATAAATAAAAGATTCTCATTCCTTTACTTACTAGCTATGTGATCCTGGTTGAATTAAATAATCGCCCTATGCCTCAGTTTCCTCAGATGTAGCTAATAATATAATCCTTGTTGGATTATGGACAGGATTAAAATGCTTATCAAAAAAAAGAAAACATAAAACCTGGCCAGAGTGGCTCAGATGTTGAGCATCCACCTATGATCCAAGAGGTAGGTCATGGTTTCATTTCTGGTCAGGTCACATGCCTGGGTTGCAGGCTCAATCCCCAATGTGGGGCATGCAGGATGCAGCTGATCAATGATTCTCTCTCATCATGGATGTTTCTATCTCTCTGAAATCAATAAAAATATATTTTAAAAAAACAACATAACTAATAAAATGCTTATCAGCATGCTAGGCCCACAGAAGTTTGTGGCAGACAATACTGATTAAACTACCCTCAAACCATCCTTCTTGCTAATAAGTGCTGGATGCCACTCTGATATAGGATAGTAATGTCTTAGAGAAGGTGAAGCCATCCTTCACACCCAGATGTTGAACTCTTTGGACAATGGCAGGTTTAAAGGTAGGCTTAAAACTCAGTCCCAGTTAATGAAACTTTGGAGAATTCTGCTGGGAGCTTCTTAGATTTCCTATCTTCCAGGGACAGTTTTATGAGCTGTGGTCTCCATCTTGTTAGCATGAGGGGAAAGCTAAGAGAATTACAGAGAAGCCAATTGAAGAAACCTGACATCTTTGAGTCATAGTATCAACAAACCCTGCAACCACCTCCCTGTAGATATTTCAGCATGTGAGAAAATTAAACACCCTATTGTAAGCCACTGTAATTGACTATTGTTACTTGAAATGCAAAAAAAACCTCCTAAATAATAGAATGCCTAACAAATGCCAGGTATTTTCTTATTATTATTAATTGTTTCTGCCAGAACTAATGCTCTCTGGCCAATCTCTGACCACAGGAAGTAGGCTCTTGCTAAAAATTATTCCATACTTTTCCTGGTGTTGATTACAAAATAAGAATTCCATAAGCCAAGACTTTTTTTCTACTTAGAAAATAAGAATAAAGGTATCTACTGCCCCTACTCACTTCCTTACAATTTCCCTAAAATCCATGGAAACATAGTACAAAGATCAGTTGATTTGTACAATTTCTTAATATATCATTAATTTTATGAGACATGTTAGAAAATGGAAACAGGTTATGTCCTGTGTCAAGTCCAACTTGAAGAGGTTGACTCTGACTGAGTCAACTCAATCGGCAAACTCTTCATGCTCTTTTCCATTGAACTTCACCCAAACCCCTCAGCTCCCCACACCTACCCTACATCTCATCAACTTATATCTCATGGTAAACAGTTTGTAGATTAAAAATAGAGGAAGTTGGGTGAGTTGATGTCTGCCTTTTAAAAGAATGTCTTCCAATTCTCATATTCTTCTTCAGATTTATTGGCATTTCCTATTTTCTATAAAACTCCAAAGTAACATATACATAACACAGATGCGTGTGTGTGTGTGTGTGTGTGTGTGTGTGTGTGATGTTTTTGCTGCACATACTGGATGTCTTTATTATGATGAATAACAAAAATGGAGGGTTTTGGGTAAAATGGGAATGGGGTCCCCCACTATATACATACCCCACAGATCAATCAAATCCTAACAGAAAATAAATGGCATGCTCAGACTGGAAATAAAATAATTTGTGTAAAATCCATAAGAGGCTCTGACAAAACTGTAGGGTTAGGGTAGCACCAAAGGATAATACAGTTACTGGGATCACAGCTGCCAGGTCATTATCACTCTTAAAACAGAAAGGAGGAACTTGGAGGGAGTGAAATACTATAGCAAAAATTGCCATGGGACAGCTTCCCCTACATTCAGTTGATGGACACAGCCAGCCCAACACAATTCTTCATGAGAGGAAGTAATACCTGAGCCTCACTCTCGTCCTTTTCTCAGACCTTGGGCTGCATCTCCCCATTGATCAAATCCAATCAGAATCCAAAAGGGGGGGGGGATCTGAATGGATAATAGCTCTGGAAATGCATATCCAGGTCCAAAGTAAAGTTATTTTGAGAAGAAATATACTGGGTCAGAGCTGGTTAATTTTCTAGAAAGTCTAATGTAGAGTATGAGAAAAGGGGGAAGCAGAATCAAAAACCTTTTGGCTCTTTTCATACATTTGCTTGAATATCAGATCTCCATATTTCAGCCCAATTATTAGGACTATTAGTGTTTAACTGAAATTTGGATTTGAGAGAGAGAGGTGCTGAGAAAGATACAATTGGAGGGAGTAAAAGGGAAGGATAATGAGAAGCCATCTTCTCTATGACAGCTACAGTAGCTTTTATTTTATTTTATTTTATTTTACTGTATTTTATTTTGGTTAATTATCACCTGAGGATATTTTTCAATTGATTTTTTTTTGAGAGTAGAAGAAAGAGGGAAGATAGAGAGGAATATCAAGGTGAGAGAAACACATGGATTGGTTCCTTCCTGCATGCACCCTGACTAGGACCCGGGACAGAGAGGAGCCTGCAATCAAAGTATGTGCCCTTGATCAAATCAAACCCAGGGATCCTTCCATCCATAGGCCGACGCTCCATCCATTAAGCCAAACTGCAGTACCTTTTCTTTTGTTTTCTTTTCTTTCTTCTTTCTTTTTTTGACTGCCTAAAAAAGATGTACCTAATTCTAAGCTGTGGAAACATTTTAAATCACTCTGTCTTAATTTATCATATGCCAGTATTGACTTGCTGTTTACAAAGCAATGTACATCACTTTATAGAAAATCCACTCCTATGTGTTTATGAAGAGTGCATTGTTCATGTCTCTCTCCATATAGTTATCTACCTGTTTATATATATTTTTAGAAACTCCTTAACAAAGAAAGACACTTAGTTTTTCCCAGCATATGCCATTGGGTATAAATGGTTTTTAACACTCAAACTGTTCAAATGCATTTTGTATATTCTTAATTAATGTTTAACTTGTCATAGTAAAATCTTACATTCTTTTCAAAATAACTGAGAAATGACATCTAAGGCTAAAAGTCCCCCACCTCCTTGAATAATTCCAATCTTTCTTCTATCATCAAACTTCCAAGTTTGTGGCAGACTTTCTTCCAAAACTATATGTTAATAAACACTGATTTTATAATCATTCAAAGTCTGTAAAAATTTCTTTGGAACACCCTGCATTTACAAAGAGAAATTGCATGGAAATTATGTAGTATTACATAAATGGTGCTATACTATATGTATTATTCTGAAACTTTTTCTTAAATAATCTACATAGGAAATATGTTGATGCTACTTTATACAGATTTAATGAATTCTTTTTAGTTTTAATATTACAGTTTACGTATGCAGCTAACTATTGACCGGTATTTAAGTTAATTTGGGGAGCGAACATAAACAATGTTGCAATGAATAGGTTTCTCCATCTCTTCTTCAGTAAAAGTACATTCATTTTTTCCCAAATACTGCATTGTTATAGGACAATTAGACAGACATGGAATTGCCCATTCATATAAGTGGTTAATAGTCTCTGAAGATGGCTACCACTAATTCCACACTTCACTTGGTAGATTCAATAGGTAGATACAATTCTCCTTGAAAATGAGCTGGCCTTACTTAGTTAATTGACAATAGACTCCACTGGAAATTATGTTCTTGAACTCCTGATGCCAAGTCATAAGAAGCCTTACAGTTACCACCTGGGAAACTTATCACTATCTCTGAAGTATGGCTACCTTGAAACTTCCATGCTATGAGGAAGCCCAAGCTAACCATTTGGAAATGTCATGAGGCTGGACAGAGATATTTAGACTGAGTCACCATACACGCTATGTGTGAATGGAGAGGGTAAGAAAAGGGAAAGCAGAAGATTTCTTGGATGTCCAGCCCACTTGAGTCCAGCCCTAACTGCTATCTACCTGGAACTACATGAAAGACTCCAATAAGAACCATCCATATCTGCCCAGTCAACCCAGAGAGCCATAAAAAAAATAAAAGTAAATTTTAACCACTAAGTTTTGAGTATTTAAATGTAGCAATATATATCTGAAACAATAAACTATGCTAATTTTCATACTTAATCAACGTTTCCCAATTGAGCTCCAAGATGACTATACCATTTATCACTATCCTACCACTAATATATGAAATTTTATTTCCTGGTTCCTAATACCTATTGTTTATTTATTTATTTATTTATTTATTTATTTATTTATTATTTTTTTAATTAAATCTTTATTATTCAGATTATTACATTTGTTTCTCTTTTTTCCCCTCCATAGCACCCCTCCACCCAGCTCCCATCCTTCCCTCTGTCCTTACCTCCCTCCCATTGACCTCATCCATAGGTGTATGATTTTAAGAAAACCTAAAGGGCATTTTTTTCTAGATATCCATTTTGTGATGATTCTAAAGCCAAAAAAAAACCCATATTTTATAACTTAGATTTGTAATGAAGAGGTTTTGCTATTCTCTTGTGCTCAACACACAGGAAGACAGGGTCACTAGACTCTCCTTTCTGTGTAAAGTAAATAAAGAGAGCTTTTTTATACCCAGAACGGTAAAAATAGCTCATTGTAGTTGTAATGTCGGGTTACCTGGAAATCAAGTTTGCAGACGATTATATTGAAAAGCAATGTTTAAAAAATGATTCTGGATCATTTCCCAGTGGTCAGTCTGAGAATGATCCCAGGTCCACACATGCTGGGAGAGAGCTCATCTTAAAGTAGACATATCTCTAAATATATAACTCCACTCCTTTCATCTCTCCAATACAATCAAATACAAGCAACCCAACCATTGTCAGAAAATGACTATAGAGAATTAGGTCAACACCCCTCTGAGAGAGTTTCTTCTCAGCCAATCAGAGGGTCAGTCCAATTATTTTCAGTGATTTGGAGGGTGACAGAAAGTCTATTTTCCAGTGCTATCACTTAATTGCCATTAGCAAGACAGTCCTAATGCTAAGTCCATAGAATACAGTGTTCAGAGCAGAACAAAGTGTATATCTTACAGTGATCCCAGCCAGGAAAACCTGTCCTTTCTATGCCACTCTTTTATGCATCTAAAGAAACCCATCACACAGCTGCTGAAGTATTTTCTATAAAATAGCCCCCAAATGGCTTTATTTTACTACTAGGGTAATACATGTGTGTTTTATAAAGTTATACAATGAAGAATTATGTATTCCTCAAGTATTTCCCTCTTGATTTTCCCCAATTACAGCAATTTTTATAGTAGATTAATTTCTCTTTCTGACATATACCTATGCATTGTTGCATTGTTATTTCTATGTGTTATAGTAGTTGACTCCATGTTTATGCCATATTTCAACCAACATTTTCTATTTAATCATGTGTCATGGATTCTTGCCATAGGTATAAATATTTCCACCTTGTTTGTCCTTTCTAAACAGTTTCTACTGTTTCATTCCTTTCCGATGAAAATCAGAGAGAACTAGAGGCCTGACCCACGAAATCCATGCAAGGGGCTTGGCCCTCGCAGCTGTGGCTTTATCTGGAAGTTCATCCGGAAGAATGTTCAGATGATCGTTTGGCTGTCTGGTCTAATTAGCATATTATGCTTTTATTATTCTAGATTACTGGAGAATAGTAGGCTCTCGCCTTTTCATTCCAATATCTCAGCTTAGAATGAAACCAGTAAAGGCTGCAAAGCAAAGTAGAGCAACAGTTTGGAAATGGGGAAAAAAATAAACAATGGGGTGGGGCATGGACTCTGTGTCAATTCGGTGGTTCTTGATTCAGATCAGGGAGAAAAAAGAATGAATGACACTAGACGGTGACAATCTCATGTTACTATCAGAATGTTTTTAGTTAGAGCTTGACAACACTGATGTAAACATCTTTTCTCTAAGACTATAGCAGGGTTATTATTTAAATGAGTATGGTGGAACCGCATTAAACTACAAGAATTATTATAAATTATCTGGCATTGAGATAATCTGTGCATTGAATTGTTTTCTAGAAAATTGGAACTAAATGCAGGCAAATCCTTGCTATGAGAAGACTGCCAGCAAGATATTTATTAGGCTTTCCTGATATCACCGTTATTTAAAATACTAATAATAGAGGAAAAAATGGTGGCGGAATAGACAGACGTGTCAGGAGCCTTGTCCCGGAGCACATAGAAAGAACAGCTGAGGGTCGCAAGGGGAGTGTTGGTTGATGAGTTGAGGCACAGCTATATTCCAGGAGACAGTGGGGGACTGCTGGATGCCCACCCCCCAAAATTGAGCAGCTCAGATGTGGAGACCATGCCATCTTAAAGGGGAAAGTGGATGTAATCAGAAGCCTGAAAAATCTACAATTATGGAACCCACTGAACAGCTGTGAACCCCAGAACACCAGTACCCAATTGGTGCAAACACACTGATTCAAAGGAGCTCTACA
The DNA here is from genome assembly GCA_011751065.1 of Lasiurus cinereus. Lineage (NCBI taxonomy): Eukaryota > Metazoa > Chordata > Mammalia > Chiroptera > Vespertilionidae > Lasiurus > Lasiurus cinereus. The sequence continues at coordinate 24,994,285 of JAAGEH010000125.1, read as the reverse complement.
TTCCACCACAGAAAGGTCAGATTTTGCCTGGGATAAGATGAGGTCTCTGCTCCTGGTAGGAGAGAGAAAAGTGTGCACTGCGGGGGCTGGAGGTCCTGGGGAAGTCTGCATCTAGAAAAATCCATGGTTGTTGGGTCTGATATTATCTGTGAATGTGGAAGGGAGTCCTCAGAGCTGCTAACAGAAACAAACTCTTAAAAGCAACCCATTTTGATCTGACGCAACAGGCCTAAAAATTTTGACCCAGTAATCCACTTCCACGATTATATCCCAAGAAACTAGAAACACCACTCAGAAAGGATATATGCACCCCTATGTTCATAGCAGCACAATTCACCATAGCTAAGATTTAGAAATAGCCTAGGTGCCCATCAGCAGATGAGTAGATCAGAAAATCTTGGTACATCTACACAATGGAATACTACGCTGCTATAAAAAAGGAATTCTTACCATTTGCAGCAGCATGGATGGACCTGGAGAGCATTATGCTAAGTGAAATAAACCAGGCAATGAAAGAAAAATACCACATGATCTCACTCATTTATGGAAAATAAAGAGCATTATAACCCAATGAATAAAAAGATAGATACAGAGGGAATAAATCACAGAACAGACTGTCAAATTACAGCGGGAAGGCTGGGGAGTGTTGGGGAGGGAGGGAAATAGATCAACCAAAGGACGTGTACACATGCATATAAGCACACCAATGGACACAAGACACTGGGAAGGTGGAATGAGGACATGTGACGGGGGGCATGGGAGGCTTGGGAAGGTCAATGGAGAAAAAAAGGAGATATATGTACTAATAAATGTAATATTTTAAACAATAAAGAAACATTTATAATAAAAAAATAAAGTACTAATAATAGACAAATTCACCTCACAGCATTATAAAGTGATAAAAAATGTCTTTACCCTCTGAAAGACACTTATATAGTGTAGCTGTATTAACAACAAAATAATGAAATAGCCCATGGATTTGGACTGAAACTCTTTGGAAATTTTTGGGTATCATGAAAGAAACAATAAATTATAACCACCAATTATCTAGGAAGCTTCTTGTGAGTAAATTTGATTTTTTAAATATATTTTATTAATTTTTTTACAGAGAGGAAGGGAAAGAGATAGAGAGTTAGAAACATTGATCAGCTGCCTCCTGCACACCCCCCACTGGGGATATGCCGGCAACCAAGGTACATGCCCTTGACCGGAATCGAACCTGGGACCTTTCAGTCCACAGTCCGACACTCTATCCACTGAGCCAAACCAGGTAAGGCGTGAGTAAATTTGAGCCCCATTCATGAATCAGACTACTTCTATAAATCAAAAATAATTGAGTGACTGAAAAAAAAACCCTGTATCTTCACAACAAATGAATCCCAGTCAAAAGGAATCAGAAAAATCATGGGGGCTGCAATGTTCCTAAACATGTGTTTCTCACAAAGATTTCCACAGCAAAAGCTGACCAAGTCCCTCAGGTACTTGCCTCCAATGTCCAAAAGAGAGATAAGAACCATAAAGTAAATGAAACTGAGTAACCAAAAGAGCTGCCACAAAATCAAAACATTAAATATGGTGCAATTTATTCAGGGGCAATTAAGGCCTTCAAGTAGAATTGGTTAGTTTGGAGCCAACGTTTCAAAGTTTGCTTATCTGGTTTCTCAATTATTAACACATCAGAAATGGCAATTAAGGGAAGGTAGAAAAGACTGGCTGCTAATGATAGACAAACTGACATGAGCAAGAAGTACAAGAAAGAAACAGAACATGAAGGAAGATATACCAATACTAAATCCTAGCAGTTTGTTCACATTTCTCTTCACTATACTTTGAGTATGACGGCAGAAATCTATGGAACTTTCCATTAAATATGAAATATATATGCTTGATTGAGTTTTCAGAAAACTTTATTAAGATTTTACTCCATGTGATATCTCATGAGGTGCTAACTTTCCATATCTCAGTTATTTGAAATAAGAATGAAGTAACTTTTCACACCAAGAGAGGCAAACTACTGCTGTCTCCTCTTTTTCACAGCACTCTATTAGCCTACTGCATAGATTATTTGTCTATATACACAGTGTCTCTCTTTGTCAAATAAGGACCATGCCCCCTCACTCCCTTAATATGTGCTTGGAGACCTGAGTGAATCCATCAACAGCACACCTTGCTCACAAAGATTAACTGGTGTGACCAAAAGCTCAGATAAACTAAAATACACACAATCGTGATCTGTTGAACTCGGGGATACATTCTTAGAAATGCATCATTAGGCAATTTCATCATTGTGCGAACATCGTAGAGTGCACTTGCACAAACCTAGGTGGTATAGCCTACTATACACCTAAACTATATGGTGTGGTGCCTATTGCAGTGGTAGGCAAACTGCGGCTCGCGAGCCGCGGTTTGCCGCTCTATTGACTAATGAGTTTGCCAACCACTGGCCTATTTTTCCTAGGCTACAACCCTGAACAGCATGTTACTGTACTGAAAACTATAGTCAATTGCAACACCATGGTATGTTTTGGTACATATAAATAAAAAAAAAGGTACAGTAAAATATTTTTAAACACTTTTTTAAATGGTACACCTGTATAGGTGCCTGAACAGAGCTGGCAAGATTTGAAGTTGCTCTGGGTCAGTGGTCGGCAAACTGCAGCTCTGTTGACTAATGAGTTTGCCGACCACTGGCCTGGGTTCTCGATTCTAATAATTACAGGCTATTGTTGTTCCTTGTGATTAAGCCCGGTGATCAGTGAGTGAATGATGAATGAATGTGAATGTCTAGGACATTACTGTCCACAACCAGAGACTTTATGAACACCGTCCACTTAAGCAATACTAAATTTTTAAAACAACATGAGATTGAGTCAAGCACAAGAGAAGATGATGCAATCAGGAGAGATGGTAAACATGAGATGTATGAGGCCCCTGCTGGTGGAAGCATGGTGTTATTTACCAATCTCATTTAATTTTTTACTTTACACATTTGATATTATCTATTTACATCTGATGCATAATTCATAAACTTACTTATGAAAATAAATTTGTTTTACGGCAAACTTATTTTCGTAAGTAGAAAAAGTATACTCTCATATAATGATAAAAGGTATGATATACTAAAAAACGAACTACTAACAGTTATTTATGATCATCATCAAGTATTAGGTACTGTACATAATGGGAGGTGCTATACTAATGGCAGCACAGTAGGTTTGTTTACACTAGCATCTCCACAAAAACATGAATAATGCATTACGCTACAACAGTAAGATGACTACAATGTCACTAAGCAATAGGAATTCTTGACACCACTGTTATATATGTGGTTCACTGTTGACTGAAGAGTCGTTATGCGGACATGACTGCACTGCATTTATAGAAGGCTAGATCCTGGAAAGGGAGACGGGGGGCAGTGAGATTTAGAAAGCTTCGAGTTCAAGGGTTTCCATAATGTGTCCCCAAGTGCCCTTAATTTGGAAGAGGTGCTTCAGGAGCCACTTTAGGGGATAAGGGAGGGAAAGCAGATTGAGTGAAGCTTCAGATGCCCACACACCCTCTCTAGCCAAGTAGCCCACTTCCATATGTCTGTCATGTCTAATGGTCTTTAGAATTATATTCCAACAGAGAATTCTACAGCCAGAAACCAAAGTTTTAAACCCACTAATTATTAACCATAATATGCATCAGATGGAAATAGATGACATCAAATGTGTAAAGTAAAAAATTAAATGAGATTGGTAAATAACACCATGCTTACACATTTAAAACACATGTACTCTAAGTCTGCATGTTTACTAAGAATACATGCATATTTAAGGATAATTTAAGGACACCTGAGTGAGTTCTAATTTAAGAGAATGAAATGGAGGTGAGGATTGGCCAAAAAAAAAAAGCCCAATGAAATAAAATAAGAGGAAAAAGGACTCAAGTGGATGATAATGACCCAATGCTATGACTTAAGTTCACATGACACATGAGCTCTGAATCTGAGATCCAAAGAACAATAACAATAAAGTGAATTACTGAGCTAGTGACAACATCCTCATGGCAAAACACATTTAACTAAACACAGCTTCCGCATGGTACTGCAGCCACTTCTTGAGTACCTTCAGCGGCAGCGACCCTCAAGGGCCAGAGCCACGACCAACAACAGTTTCACCCTTGGTTTCTCCACATTCCAGTTCTTTGCACATGAGCTCACTGGTAAGAGTTTTGAGATCTGAAGTAATATTTCTGAAAGCATCATTGCCAAGAGAACACTATCTTAGGTTAAAGCAAAATGTATTATTAAGCAAAATGTTGTACTTGAGTTTAAGAAGAAATCAGCTCGGTAAATAGATGTGCAAAACCATTTTTGGACTCACAGTTTGCTGACAGCCATTCAGGGGTGAGACACGTGCAATTTTTGTCAGGGAGACATGGTGAGCTTGCATCTTGGAAGCACATGAACGGTAAATATAAAGTGTAAATTATGCTTAAAGGGAATAAAAACAATTAAAGGTATACAAAAACTTGTGAAAACTTCACAACACCAGGGAATATTCTAGGTTTTGTAAGGCAAGGAGAGAGCAAACAGAAATGCAGCAAATTATATCAGCCAAAAAAGTTTTACTTATGCCTTAGGTAGAACTATCTGCTTTTTGTAAATATACATTCATGTATTATTTATGGCATATATTATTAAATGTTGCCTCTGTGCTTTCAGAAACTGTTCTCTAAATAACCAACTTTTCTAACTTTCTAGTGAATTAAATCAAGAGAAAGAACAATCCTTTTTTAAAAATCTATCTTCCTTAGTTTAATTACCAATTAAAACTTTAGATATAAAATGTTGAAACTGAAAAACACTCATCAATTATCTTCATTCTCAGATATTTTTTAAAGATTACCTTGAATAGGAGGTATGAGTAATAAACATAATAAACATCATGTCATTCTGCCCAGAAAATTTTCTCATTAAGTCCCTGGGTACATGTAAATAAATCATCATCATTGCTTCTTTTCTTACCATTATAGGTGTTTCATATTTCCTATTTTCCTGGACCTGAGTTTATTATTAGATTAGCCAAAAGAAAATATTGATAATTTATGTCCCTCATTGAATTTTTGTCTTTTACTTGTGAGATTTTCCCCTTTCTTTTCTGGTAAATTATTTGTTACAAATGAAAGTATAAAATCTCCCTATTCATCCCCAACATTTCTTACACATGTTCTTGGAGAGTTTGATAACGAGAGAAACTATGACCCAGAGATCTCAGTATGTATACATTCTTTAAGATATTTCCTTAAATGTAAATATATTTTTAGCTTTAAAATCAAGATAAAACTGCACATTTCACAGTGCAGAATAGAACCTAATACTTATCAAAGGGTGGGCGTTTCTGTTTTCATAATCAAAGGACTTTTCAGAGCTGAGACACCATCCAAATTGAATCCATTCCAATATATTGGGGACTAAAGCTAAAAGTTACAGCATTTGCATTGCTTTTGCTGTTCAGTGTATAAATCCTCATTCCATTTACTCTGATATCTTTTTGCCTAATTTGTGTTTAGTTTCATTAAGCAAATCTTATTTAATACTCGAAAATTAGAATATAAAAAGCTATTGTGTGCATTTTTCTTTCAATAATCCTTTCCATGGATAGCCACAGATTTGACTTTGAGAGGCTTCTGGGCTCTCTCACTCTTGCGATACTTTTGAATAATTTCATGTATTACACAAGATAGCCCAGATAAAACAAAACCAAATTTCATAAATAATGGACTGAGTTGTGCTTATTCATTAAATTTCTAGGTTCTTACCTGATTGTGAAAGAAGTTTATCAGAGAACAGTTTTGAGAATGGGGTAGAGTAACAGCAGCCCATAATTAAGCCCATGGGGAAATTATGGATATTAAGGGTATGTTTAAAAAGATACGTTTATAAAGCACAAACTAGATAGAGACCAAAACTTACGTAGTTACTGCATCCCCAGAACCAAATACAGTGACTAGCACATAGTAGATGCTCAGTAAGTGTTGAATACATTTATGGGCTACAGAGTGAATGGCATTCTGTTCAGAAGAGTGAAAGGTGGACATTATTTCTATCTTACCGAGAAGGAGTTTATTATACTTGAACCCCAGGGTAACAGTAAGTGGTGGCTAATTAGGTAGGAAATCAGGGGCAAAGGCAGAACTAATCAAGGTTTGAGAAGAAAATATACCACTGGAAGAGTGTGTGCTATTGAAGGGGGAGATACTGCAATGCCCTTCTGAGTCTTTGAAAGAGTAATGGTGGGAATGCGAACATTCAGGATCAGGAAAGAATATGGGGCACCAGGAGGACAGGATATTAGCCTAGAGAGATACGGAGGGTTCACACTGGAGTTTGTGTGTGTGTGTGTGTGTGTGTGTGTCGGGGGTGGGGGCTGGGGGGAGAGGGCAATGGTTGACTAAATTTTGAAAAATTATACTGCTACTAAAAATAATAGAAATGTATACATTGAAAATGTTCATGATACATAAAATAGAAAAAGCAAATGTACAAACAATATGCATGATCCAAAAATAAACATTTATAATGTCCTCTCTGTGAAATAAAACATTAATGCTGGTTCTATCTAATTGATATGATTAGAGGTAAATATTTTTTCTTCTTCCAATGTTTAATTTCTGACATCTATACATAAACAAATTGCAATTGAAATTAGTTATTTTTACAAAATAATAATCTATTATATAAAAGCCCAGCAACTGTTACAGCAGAACAACCAGAATGACTGGTCATTATGACACACACTGACCACCTGGGGACAGACCCTCAATGCAGGAGCTGCCCCCTGTTGGTCAGTGCACTCCCCCAGCCAGAGTTTCACTCAGCCAGAAGCGGGGCTCATAGCTGGCAAGTGCAGTGGCCGTGGTGGGAGCCTCCCGCCTCTGCAGCAGCGCTAAGGAGCAGTGAACAGGCAGGCGGTAAGGAGCAGAGAGCCAAGCAGTAAGCAGCAAGTAAGAAGGCAGTAAGGAGTGAGCAGGTGGCCTGTTAGGAGCGAGGGATTCCAGACTGTGAGAAGGAACAGACAGGAACTCCCACCCCCAAATTTCATATATTGGGCCTCTAGTCATTACATAATATTCTAAAGTTGGGGACTAGGTGAGTAGAAGTCAGAATGAAAGTCAAGTGCCCCATAATTTGTTATGTTTTCACTTGTTTTCCATGGAGGTGGGCGGTAATCAGCAAGGGAGAAATGGTGCTGGGCTTTGGTAGCAAGGTCAAGTCTAAATCTGAGTGCCATCTGCATGGATAGATGCTTTTTGAGAGAGAGAGAGAGAGAGAGAGAGAGAGAGAGAGAGAGAGAGAGAGAAATGGAGATCTAAAGATGCCCAAGGTTATAGAAAAAGAACAGCTGAGTGCAGTAGGAAAAAGCATTTACATCTTGAGGGTGGGGGGTGAGAGAGGTACTGAGAGATACAAGGGTTCAAGAAATAACAGACAGTAGAGCCAGTACTATAGGGAGATGTATGTGAACTGAGGAAGTGTCTAGATTTGCAAAGTCATCAATCTTTTATGAGATCCAGGGATCTTCAAGAGTATAATTGTTATGAAGTTGGAAGAAGACAATAATTTCAGGAATTTCAACAAAATGTAGTGGTAAAAATAAAACAATAAAATAAAACAGAGTAGAATTTTTATTCAAGAAGTTTGCCACTCACACATCTGCTCATCCAAATCACAAACGTAAATAGAAAAAAACATCAGAAGCCCTGAGAGAGTAGGGACAAAAAAAAATGGTCCTAGCAAGTATGAAGTGATGGTGTCAATTCTACCAGGGATGCTATTATAAAAAAGCACCACCTCTTTTTCCCAAAAAAGAACAAATGAAGACAAATAAGAGTCACAACAAGGCTTTTAGGTAAAGAGTGACTGAACTTTTCTTTTTTGATAATCTTCAGCTTAAAAGAAAAAGTAAGTGAGAAATCATCCACAAATATAATGAAGGCAAAGAAGATTCTAGCATGAGAAGAATAAAGAACATTGGGGGAAATTATTACAAAAATGATGTCAGCAAAATAGAAGGATTTCCAACCTCAAACCGCAATGGATACAAGGTTATCAGACATCAGTAGGAGCCCGGCTAATACTGAGGAACAGGAAATAAATCAAGAGCCACCACTTTCAACAGCCTTTACTATATTCTGCAGCTGGGAGATGATGGGGACCTGAGAGATGACTCAAATTTACAACCCAAAGATTAATGAGCAAGTGCCGCAGGTCTCCTCGGAGCAAGGCAACTGAGTTATGAAGGAGAGGAGCTTTCAGAGAGCCCACTTGGTTTCCAGGCATAACGAGGTGGTGAGTAGAGCCAGAAGAAAGCTAGATGACCAGATACACGGGAAGAGTTGGGTCTGGTAAAGACTATTATCAAAACCAGTTTTCTTTTTCAAATGGCTCCACTGCTAGACTCCATTTCCCAGCCTGACTTATGGTTAGGTGAGGTCAGTGACTTAAGTTCTGGAAAATGGAATAAGAAGGGGTTTTGTATATCACTTTTAATAAAAAATGGTTAAAATGTGAGTGCACCTCCCCCCAGGCCTCTTTGTCTATTCATCGTTTTAAAAGCAAGTACTTTAAGGACTTAGAGAAGAATGAGACCACAAAATGAAAAGAATCTGGATCCCAGGGCTCACATGGAAGGTGTCCAATCAAAAGTAAAAGATATACACATGGATGGATAATGATATGCATGCAAAGTAAACTATTTTTAATAAGTCACAGAGATTTGTAATTTTATCTATTACAATGGCTAGCATCACCTTAACCAAAATATTAAACTATTGGTGACCCATGTTCACTGACTGGGAGAATCAGTAGATTTAGGAAACAGAAGTAGAAGGAGGAAGAGCCTTATTTAAGCTGCTGGAGGTAGTTGAATTCTAAGAGGCAATGATGACTAGCTAGAAAACTGTGTAGTCCTGCTAGTGGGAAACATTCAGCAGTTGTTCCAAAGGAACTATTGTCTCAAACTGCTGGACCTGAGGATCATAGAAGAGATTAAGTACAGGCAAATTGGGCCAAAAGAGTTGAGGATTATGTAGATGTCTTACAAATAAGTAAACTGAGGCTCAGTTTTAAAGAACTTTCCCAGAGAGGGATTCTGGATCAGATGAAGATTTCTAGCTGTAATAAACCAAAATTTCTGTGTGACTTGCAAGAAAGGTCACAAAACAATTTTAGAATACCGCTTCTCAATCTTGGAGTGATTTTGCCCACAGGGGACATTTGGCACTCTCTGGATATATTCTTGGTTGTCACAACTGGGTGGCTAGGGTGCTACTGGCATCTGCTAGGTATAGTCTAGGGCAGTAGTCGGCAAACTCATTAGTCAACAGAACCAAATATCAATAGTACAATGAATGAAATTTCTTTTGAGAGCCAAATTTTTTAAACTTAAACTTCTAATGCCACTTCTTCAAAAGAGTCTCGCCCAGGCCGTGGTATTTTGTGAAAGAACCACACTCAAGGGGTCAAATAGCCACATGTGGCTAGTGAGCCACAATTTGCCAACCACCGGTCTAGGTGATACTGCTGAACATCCTACGATGCACAGCACAACTTCCCAGGGGGAAAATAATTACCCAACTCAAAGTATCAGTAATAACAAGATTGAGAAATTATTTCAGAGTATTATGTGACCATCTACAATAAAAATTTGGTTTCCAATTTTACTAAAAATTAATAGTGACGCTGACCTAAAGCTAGTTTGACTTAACATTACCTCATCATTTTAGTATACTTATTTTTTCAAAATCTCATTTTGTCTAGAGTGAAGTCCTGTAGAGAAAGACAAGCTTCCCAATAAAGTAGGTATTACTTGAATAAATGCCCCAGGAGTTTGGCTTATACATAAAAAATTGCACACCACTAAAAACTGAGATTTACCAAGGACAAAAGTCATTGCACAAATCAATAATCCCCTGGGGTGAAAAATGCTCAGCTCTGCATGGTTATACTGTTTTGGCCTGAAGATTCATAATTGTTTGCTATATTGGTGATCCCTATAGAGAAGAAACGGGAGTGGGAAGGGGAGGGTTACTGTGTCAAAAGGAGTCATAGAGTTCTCTGGCTGACTTGAACAACACTGAGATGAAAGTAGCTGTAAGACAATTGTATAGAAGAGATGAAGGACAGAAGATTACAAAGGATATGTCATCAGCAATCAAAGTCTAGGTTGGTTAGACTTCAAGCTGCTTTCTTAACAACTTCTTGCTATTGTTCTTAATGCCCATTATTATTCTCAGCTTGTCATTATAAATCTCAGCTTGCCAGGGAGAATTTTATTTTTTTCTCTCTTCATTCTGCCCTCATTTTTAATCATAGGAAAATACATTTTTTATCCTGATAGAAGTATACATTTAAATAGCACATTGGGTTTATGGACATTTATATTCACACTGAATATACATGTATGCATGCATAGAGGTGAATTGAATGCCCTGCACTATGTTAGCAGCAACATATCACTCTTTCCTGGTAATTTCAGAAGAGATCCTAATATTTATTAAATGTTCTGATTATGGCTCTATAGACATGTATTAGAAATTTTAATTATTTCACTCAACTCGCTGAATGCTTTCTTAAAATATACAAATTATTTTCTAGGTTCCTATTAATTTTTGAAGTATCATTCTTTGTTAAATTAGACCATCAGCCATACCTGAAATAGTTTTACTAAGGTAAATGGTATAACCTATCCTAATAAAAAAATAAAATGCAAATTAATTGTACCTGTGCTATACCCACAAGCCACGCCCACCAACCACACCCACCAACCCATCAGAGTGAGTATGCAAATTAACCCAACCATGATGGCTATGGCCACAGAGAGAGCAGGAGGGAGACTTGGGCTGCCCCTGGCGATGAAGGAAGCCAAGCTTTCTGCACACCCTGGCGGGCCCAGACCACCACTTAAGGCTACAAAGTTTCAATGGCTGTGTAAGCAGAAGGCTTGGTTCTGCTACAGGCTACAAAGTTTCAATTGTAGAAGATAAATCCCAGATACCAGGGCCTCCACTTGGGTTGCTATGGGGCCACTCCACACCCCAACGGAACACCCACCCTGATCCAAGTCACCCTTCAGGGCAAACCAGCTGGTCCCCACCTGTGCACCAGGCCTCTATCCTATCTAATAAAAGAGTAATGTGCAGATCGACCATCACTACAACACACAAGATGACTGCCCCCATGTGGTCAAAAGATCCTGGCCACCACAAGATGGCCAGCAGGGGAGGGCAGTTGGGATGGACCAGGCCTGCAAGGGAGGGAAGTTGGGGGTGACCAGGCTGGCAGGAGAGCAGTTAGGCAGCAATCAGCCTGGCAGGAAAGTGTTTAGGGGGTGATCAAGCTGGCAGGCAGAAGCGGTTAGGGGCAATCAGAAAGGCAGGTAGGCAAGCAGTTGGGAGCCAGGAGGCCTGGATTGTAAGAGGGATGTCCAACTGGGATTGTAAGAGGTCCCAGACTGGTGAGGGAGCAGGCTGCACTGAAGGACACGTCCTTCATGAATTTCATGCGCAGGCCTCTAGTGTTTTTATAAGGTCACTAAAACAACCAATTTTTTTAACAATAATATGAGTTTGATGAGGATCCGTAGAAGTATGTTTACCCTACTCTGTAGAAGAGATTCTTAATTGCTTTAAGAGAAAAATGAAAACTCAGTGGAAACTTCCCTAATTCTGATTTTAAAGATGGGTAGAACAGGAGAACTCATAAGCAGATGTGCAAGGGACTTGAATGAATGAGTTAATTTTGGATAAAAAATGTCAGTATAAATAAATAATTTGAGTTTTTAATTTTTTTCATTTTTAATTTTTTAAATAAATTAATGATTTATTATTATATAAAGCTATATTTTTGAATTATACATATATGATTAGATATAACACAAAACTGGACATTATCTTAATGATTGTTTGAGTTATTTCCAAAAATTGATTTCACCTAAATTATTCAAGCATCTCTGTAGCCGTCAAAACTCAGAATCTTGTCACCATAGTCACTTGGTAGCATTCTTAGTTAAACTTTAATAATCAGACCATGTTAAGTTTATTAAAATATAAATTATTAGCACTTGTGGTGAGTTTTACCCAAAGATCTAAGTCAGAGATTAAAAATGGATGATGATTTAACTATGAAATTTAACACCTCTTTTTATTTCTTTAGCCACTTTGAATTTACAGTCAAACTCTGTGCCCAGTTTAAATAACCATCCTACCATAGGGCCTGTTAACATTTACTTCTCTGTTTCCTTGAGTTTTCCTGGGCTTACTTTTAATTACTATATGTAAAAACATAAACTGCCTCATGTACAAAAATAAATGAAATAAATACTACATTTTTTGTTTTTAAGAAAGCAATTGCATAATGATAGTGACCCATAAGTGATGAATAATTCAGAAATAATCAGTATTCCTATTCATGTTAATGTAAATTAGTCATGCAGATTAATAAATCCTACAGGTTCGATATCTAAAAGTAATTGGTTACACCTAGAGTAAATTACATTCTGAAAATAAAAGAATATCAGTAGTAATCCAAATTATGTCTCAAAGCAATAATATTATAATTCCCTAAGCTCTTAATATTCACTTCTACAGATACACCATAACTAGCATAAAGTAAACTAGAAAACTCTTAATATTCAGTTCTACAGATACACCATAACTAGCATAAAATAGGTAAACTAGAAAACTGAGTGAAAATCAGACACAATGAATTTTGACGTTTATTTGCAAATTTATACATGTTTACATGTAGTAAAATCTCACACATTCAACTACATGTGCAGAAGACCTACCTCAATTGCAAAAATACATAAGTTATAAAGATATTTAAATAGGTACATCAAAGTATGTAACTACAAGAATAACAATGAGCTGCCTTTTAAAAGTGCCAAAAGAGATGCATATTTTTTATTTATTTTCTTAAAGAGATGCATATTTTTAATGAAGACAGAGAAAGACTTGCAATTAGCATAGTCATTCTTTGTATGTAAATTGATGCTTCTAAAAACTGCTTAAAGATGTTAAAAAACAATTTGTTCTTTTAAGCAGTTTAAGCATTCTCCTTACAATCCTGTTTACCTGTTTAATTTGAACACTTTCTTTAGAGGACTGCGGGGTGAGGGGGTTGGGGGAAAGAAAGATGAAGATTGCCTGTCTCTGATGCCATCTCTCCTCTGGTGAGATCCTTATGCATAAAGTGAGAGCAGAGGCCATGCTTCAATGTCAATATCATGGTGACTTTCTATGTCCTTGAAGGCTGAAGCAACTTTGGGGTTGAGCAGGGATATATTTTTGGTGGTAACGATCATCTTTCTACACAGCCTTATGTCTTCTCCAGTCATGGGCCCTCTAGTGAAGCTCAGAGTTAAAAGGTAGAAAATGGAAGACAAAATAAAGGGTTTTTTCCCCTCAAAAATCACTGATAAACAATCATCTATGACCTTCATCCTGGCACCCCATCAGCTTGTCTCAAATGGATGCTGTGGAAAGCCTGAAGGATTTGACGTCTCTTCCCTACTCCAGGATTCCAATCATGAGAGCCTTTCATTTTATTCTTCAGGAAACATGAATGAGACTTTAAACAGAAAGCCAAGCTGTAGGCCCCCCATACTTGCTCTAAAATAGCTCATTATTTCCTGCATTCCTCTTCCTATAGGGAATCCAGGCAAACCATTCCTTCTGCTGGCTCCTGTTAGCCCATAAAAACAACCCAGCCTTAGATCTTGTTCAGGACACTGATTTACATCCTCCCCACAACTATGTCACATTCCCTTTGATCTAGATCAGGCCTTTCCAAGGTTGTGTGCACTTGAATCACGCAACGGGCCTTGTGAAAATGGAGTTTCTGAATCAGAAAAATGGGTTGGGGCCTGAGATTCTGCATTTCTAACAAGCTGCCAGGTGAGGCTGCTGGCTGACAGACCACACTGGAATAGCAAAGTTATTAATTAGCAATTAGCAGGGAAACAGCCTGGGAGCCCTTGAAGTTGATAAGGCGGAGTTAGACTAGCAAAGTTGAAAATAGAAGATGGTTTAATTAAAAGAACTTAACAGCAGCAGCAACAATAAAGGTTGTTTTTAGCACTTTGTATATGGTGTCTATCTTTTTCAACTACCATAACCACCTCTTGAGCAAGTACATGTATTAAAACATCAAGTAATACAAAAGAATGCTCCGAGCAGTTCAATAATTTAACCCAAAGCAAAAGCCCAGGCTGAGATCAGACGCAAGGGGTTTGATCTGCAAATAAAGCTCTCAGATGCCTTGATATGCTGGCCTCTTAGAACCTGGCATATGGTGAGAGAAAAGTGAACGTTGGCCAAATCATTTATAAGTCAATTAAGAGATGCTGCCAAATTCAAATGTGGTTGAAAATAATAAATTAGATACTAAAAGCTAATCCAAAATCATAGATGATGCGGTTTAAGGAAAGAGTAAGGGAAATAGCAAACCAAAAGCCCAGGCAAATGTCCTTGAGTTCATTCTCTGATAAGGTCCCTTCAGAAGATCTGTGGTGTTAACCCTGAGCATGTATGTTCTCCATCATCTGGCAATTCCTACCAAGGCCAGTTCTGTATATGAAGCTGGCTTGGTTCCCCCAAGACTGAGTATTCCCACTCCAACATCTGATAAATCCACAATTTCTCACCACTGATGTTTCACCTCATGATACTGCCGCTGAGTTTAGTCACCAAGTACTGTCAGCACTGAAGTAGCCACCACTTTCCCCATGACCGTGTCACTTAGAGCAAAGACAGTGAGGTGCCAATGGACTTTTCTGTTGGGGTGAAAGATGAGAAGGTCCCCTGACAAACTCTACAACTGCCTTTAAAACCTGTACCAATCCTAAGTCTATAAAAATGACTTGGGGAGTGGAGGGATGAATTCCTCACCCTTAACTATGACACAGCCTTTGGAGGCCTGAGGGCTTTTCCACATACTTTGGATAATGCACTTCTCCATGAATTTCAAAAATAAATATAACCCTGAATCATCTAGGGTACTTTCTCTAGCAATTTTAATGGATAGACACTGATACCTTTTTTTGATTGATCAAATGCTGCGAATAGCTGTCTGGAATCTCAGACAAGCCTTATATTATTTGGAACAATTCAATTATCTTGAAAAGGGTGACCAAGAGTAAAATTCACTGAGAAATTCAAGAAAATTTATAAAGTTTCAACATGAGTATCTGTCCATAAGGATGCCTTTCATAGAAAAATCACATTAGTCTAAAAAACATGTTGGGTGTAATAGTAAATGCTGCATATTCAGAAACAGATGACATAAAAACAGTGACAGACCACAAGGTTTTCTGGTTAGAAATTTAGCCCTTCCCTTACCCCACCCCACCCCCACCAAGTCTTTCTGATGCCAAACCCTTTATTCTTAGTCTTTATTCAATTTGATCTCACAGGGTGGAAAATTTAGACTCCATTCCGTAGACATGGGTAGATGAGCAGAGTATTTTGAGGTAGAGGAGGAATTGACTGAGCTGAGTTTAGATAATTCTGTAAGGTTAGAAATGGGAAAGATTATGAGGTGGGGAGGGAATAGAGATAATCTGGAGCTATGGCAAAGATATAACATCTTAGTTTGCCTTTTAGTTTGGATTTTCCCACTACCTTGTACTTGGCCCGATTCCTTCCCTATCTAGCCTCCTGAAAAAAAAAAAAAAACTTACCAGTTTCAACCAGTTTCTAATTAGCCTCAGATGAGGTTGTCAAGTTCTCCCAGTCACTAAGGTGTGGGTCTTTTCTCCTTCCTCTATTTGTCTTGCCTTAGGACAAAGGGCAACCATATGGTTAAAAGGTGTACCAGTTACTACTACCATGTGACCAACTTCCCCAAATTATTATATTTTAGGATCTCTGGGTCAAGTATGTGGGCAGGGCTTGGCTAGACTATTCTGCACTAAATGCTGTTGACTGGGATCATTCGGTGGTACTGAAGGGTGGCATGCTGGTTTGGAGGAACCAAGACAGCTTCCTTCACATCAGGACTGGCCTTGGTAGGAATGGCCCTTAGAAGGCAGGGGTCAGCTAGGACAAGTGAAAAGAGCTTCTAATGTGGCCTTTCTAAGATAGCAGTGTCAGGGTTGTCTCTTACCATAGAAGTTGGCTTCCCTCAGAGCATGTGTCCCAAGAAGATGCCTGGGCTTTGGCCTTTTCTGATCAAGCCTTGAAGGTCATGCAGTGTCACTTCACCACATTCTATTGCTTACAAGTGAGTCACAGGCCAGCCCAGATCTTAGGGGAGGAGAATTAGATACCACCTCTTGATGGGGAATGGACAGATCACATAGTAGAAGAGCTTGTGGGATGAGAGATGATATTGTGGCCTCCTACCTCTGCCACAATAGCAAAGAATTCAAGTCAAATAGATCCAAGTTCACCTCTTTCCTTTCTTAATTGTGCAATTCTTGGGAAGTTACATAATCTCATAGAGATTTCTATTATTTTATAATTTTTATTATCTACTTTTATGTCTTATGGAATGGGATTTAAAAAAAAATGCTACCTAGGATTCAGAGATAAGGTGGAGCTTGGCAAAGGAGGAGGGAAGTTATAGGGACATCTGTAATAGTGTGAAAAAGAAAAATTAAGCAAGAAGAAGAAAGGAGGAGGAGGAGAAAAAAGAAGAAGAGGAGGAGGAAGGGAAAGAGGAGGGATATACACAAAACAGCCTGACTGTAGTCTGTGCTCATATGTGTGTTTCTTTCTCCCCTCTGTAGAACCTATAATACAAACCATGGCCCTAAATGATCCTTACAAAACAGAAGTCTCACTGTTTACTTATATCTATTGCTTCCTAATAGCTGAATCATTTCTACTTCCTTTTTTTTTTTAATCTCACCTTGTTTTCTCCATATCTTTTTTATCACCTGGGATGCTGACAAACTTCCCTTGATCTTTCACTACAAATCAGCCCACACAAACACATTCATTGCCACAGAATGTTGTCAGTATTCTTGGGCGAGTGGGAAAAAGTATTATTCAAGAGCTTACATACAGAATGAGGAATCTATTTATCCTCTGACAGTCAGCAAAATTTCAGATCAGTCCCTCTCTAACTCATCACATATTCTAAATATATGGGTGTATTCCAAAAGTATACATAATGATTCATTGTTTTTCAGTATATGGTAAAGGACAAATTCACTTTTCATACTGAAGGTAATTATAAAATTGTAAGTTTTTGTGTATGTCAAATCCAGGCCTTAAAAGGCATGAACAGTAAACTTGTTAGGGTTGATTTATAAAGATTTTATAATAATAGCAGCATCCTCATTTATTTCTACTACATATCGTGTTTTTCTTCCTTCCATCCTTCCTTCTTTCCTTGTTTTCTTCCTTTCTTTCACTCTTTATGCCTATGACAATATGCCTCATTGTCAATGATCTACTTATATTCACTTGTTCTCTGGAGCACATAAGATTTTGAAGAAATACAAAATCTGGGCCAACCCAACATAGGCTAGTCCCAGACTAGTTTTTCTGTTATTTGAATAAATACAGCAAGAAGCAGTGATAGAAGTGGGTTTCCTGTAAACTGGCTCTTTAGATGTTCTGTAACACAGCAGGAACCCTGAGTGAAATGATGCTGATCGATACAACTGTCCGCGAGGAGTGTTGTGATGTTTTCTTGCTGTTATCCATGAAACAAGCTTAAATTTATTGATGACTCTTTTTGCTGCAGGCACGAAGCTGCATTCAGTTACTTTGAGAAAAAAATACACAAAAACAAACACAGAGAAAACTGACTAAGAGAAGTGATTCTAGATAGTGTGAGCTTTATTCTTCGCAAAACAGCATGGGCTCTAAATATCAATCAGATCCAAAAACGACTTCACCACTGGGGGTCTGGAGCCCAGAAATGTTCAATGTGATCAAGACCATTACTTAGCCGTTTCCTCGGTGCCACATGCCATGAACAGCTGTGTAAACACATACAGTCTCTGCCATCTTTGTGTTTTTCTTCTAAGAAAAGCATAGATAACCACACTTGTTTCAATGGTTTATTTGCATCTCGTCCCTTCAAAGGGTATTGGCAATTCTGTTTAAGCAGACATGCTGTGGCCTCAGAAAGACCAAAAATAATTGGAAGCTAATTTACCATGGAAACCTTAATGACATTTGAAATCACAGCTGAGTGCTTTAGGGAGATAACAGGAGGAATATTCAAATCAGGCAAGTAGGCATATCACCCGTCACAATCATCTTGCTGTCCTCGCAAGCTGCAACTAGCCCCCAGTGTAACACTGCCTATCAGGTCAAGTTCCTGTGCACAAATATTTTCAAAAATGATTGATGCTTTTTGTTAACTTGGTTCATTTTGATTGCACCTGTATATGGAAAAGGAATTATGAAGCATTGGACATCGGAGATATTTCTGTCCCCTTTAACCTTCTGTTCATCAGGCTTGGTCTTTAAGTCAAGCCTTGACCCAGAAGTGGGTTCGAATGCTTGTCCTTTGCTGCTTTTAACTTTTATAATCTTACAGGCTTAAAAAGACCTCAGGAACGAGGCTGGTCCAGATGCGAGCTTCTTGCAGCTTAGTTGTTTTGCTTATCCCGAGCTAACAGCATGAAAACGGAGGCAAGTCTTGAACTGCTCAAGGCTTACTGGCGAGTAGCAGAATGGAGACCAGATCCAAGGCCTCCTCTTTCCTTTCACTCCACAGGCATTCTCCGTCAGAATCACTCCACATGTGATGCATTTCCTCAGAAACTCAGAACCATCTTTTTCATCCGAGTTTGCTTAAGTTCCATATCTCAGCATAGGAGGAAGGAAAAATAAAGCCACTATTTGGTATTGCATCTCACAATTCTTTTCAGTGGCCTTTTTATAACACTTCTCTCCTTCTTTGTACATTTCTTACCTCATTAAAAAATGAACTAGAAACAGAGGCTTCTCTTTACCAAGTCAGCCTTCCTTCCTCTTGGGCCTACTGAAGGAGGTCCAGATAAGAGTTTCTGGGAGATTTTATGTGATATGAGATCTACATTTTCATTAAGCAGAAGCTAAGATGATAAATAAGAATGAATTCTTAATATGATAGAGCAGCAGTTCTCAACCTGTGGGTTGCGCGACCCCTTTGGGGGTCGAACAACACTTTCACAGGGGTCACCTAAGACCTTTGGAAAACACAGATACGATTCATTAACAGTTGCAGAATTAAATATCAGTCAGATGCAAAAACGACTTCACATTATGAAGTAGCAACAAAAAATAATTTTATGGTTGGGGGTCACCACAACATGAGGAACTGTATTAAAGGGTTGTGGCATTAGAAAGGTTGAGAACCACTGTGATAGAGTTTGCTCAATATTGTCAAGTTGTTAATATTATTAGCCTGGCTGGATTCAAATCTGTGTCCTATTTCCTAGCAACTGACAGCTCATTTCATCTCTTTTGTCTTAGTTTCATCATATGTAATACGGGGATAAAAGTATGTCTTGTGGGGTTATTTAGAGCATTGAATGAGGATGCTTGGCAAATCTTGTCAGAGTACATATGTGCCCAATACTTTTTATTTTTATTATGAAGTAGATTCACAGTATATTTTGTGGGTGGTAACAAATACATAAGCAAAGTATGTAGGATTTGAAAACAGAAAACAAGGCTTCTCAGTCACTAAATACTAAGAAAAGGCATGTGTTGGGATTGGAAGGGCAGGAGAGTGAATGCAAAAGTAAGACCTGATCTCCAATGAGCTTGACCTCATCATGGGCCTCAGACATCAACCAAGTGTCCCCTGAAGAAAGTAACACACCCAAAATGCACATCTTCAAAGGATCAGAGCTAATCCATTTGGGAGACAGTCTACTATAGGGAAGTTCTGCCACGTCACAGACTTTCAAAAAAAGATGCTCAATGCAACATTTGGTTTGATCTCCTATCGAGATTAAACAGAGGATCTTGTAACAAGCAATAGCTTTCTGAAAAGCATCTGAGAGTCCACATTTCACGTACTCCCACCCATGAATCCATTCTTCCAAGTGTGGCATTGGAAGAGAGGGTGGAGGAGAAGCAATTTCTCCTGGACTTCCCCCTAATGGGAGAGAGGAAAGATAAATTTTGCCTTAACATTATAGGTAAAACAAACTATCAAAGACTATCAGGGCAAATTGCTATGGAATGATGCAACATTATGAGTCACACTTAAATTTCTTTGCTACTTCCACTAAACCATAAAAAAAAATAAAAAATGGAAGAACATAAAAATAACCCTTAACTTAGCTCCCTTGTCTGGGCAGCTGATGGGTACAAGAACTCCCATAAAAATGGTCTTAGCTTTTGCCCCATTTATAAACAAGTGATTCATTTTTATATTTTTCTCTTCTTATGGACACAAAATGACAGCATCAAGCCATGTCTATTGGAATACATGAATTCAAACATTTGTAACATTAAAGCCAGCTAATAGCCACAGCAGAAAAGAATGGAAGACAAATTCCTAATTTTCTTTTCTTTTTTTAAAAATATATTTTATTGATTTTTTACAGAGAGGAAGGGAGAGAGATAGAAAGTCAGAAACATCGATGAGAGAGGGACATCTATCAGCCACCTCCTGAACGCCCCCAGTGGAGATGTGCCCACAAGGAAGGCACATGCCCCCAACCGGAATCGAACCTGGGACTCTTCAATCCGCAAGCTGACGCTCTATCCACTGAGCCAAACTGGTCTCGGCTATTTGGTTTTCTTATATTTTTATTTCTAAAGATAATGTTTAAACCTACAAAACGATCTTTATCACAAACCTTTTGAATATGAAAAACTGTATTCTCCAATGTTATACCATAACTCTGTAAACCAAGATGATTAAATATTCCTAAGTGGTAATAATATTGCTGATAATACACTTTAACTTGATAAACATAATTAGTTTTGCATCTAGAAATGAATAATACAGCACCACACTCTAAGGCAAAATTACCTTTTTTTTTTTTTGCACAAATCACTAATTTTATTATTCCTTCAAGAGAAGAAGTCTCAATTATTGAAAAACTCTTCAGCTAAGACTTGGTCTACTTAACCAATGACTCAAAATTGAATCTATTTTCCAGAATTGTAAGGCTGAGGGTTTTAAAGACCAGCCTCCTTTCTACCCTTTAGTATTCTTCATGATCTGGTCTCTGCTTACCTTTCTAGCCTCTTATCTTATATTTGTGCCCCTTGGATTTTCTGCTTTGCCATCTTAGCTATTGGGGAAGGATGGGGAAAGAGGATTCCTGTGACAAGATGCTTGCTTTTGGTGTGAGGACTGTGCACACACCTCCTCCCTCTTCTGAATCACTTGCTTTTGCCATAAGCCCCTCATTAGTGTTGATGAGTCTCCCTTAGCTTCCAGACCAGTGATCCTGGTTTTATACCTTTACATGGCTTTATATGTCTTCCTTATAGAAATCTTTGTTTAATTATTATTTATCTCTTCCATTAGTTTGAGATTTTTGTGAGAAAATAGAGCTTGTCTGTTTGGCCTACTATTGTACATGCAGCATCTAACATGGCACCAGACACACATAATAGAAACTCAGTCAATACTTGAATAAATAAATGTATTTTATTTATTTATTTTTTTGAAAAGTTATCAATAGTTATTTTCCAAGCTAGGAAGTAAACCGATGTCACTCTAGCTATAGCAACGTTAGAAAAAAAACAAAAAAAGAACAGGCTACAAGTTAATATCTATTAATATCTGTAACATAATATAACATGTACACCCTACTTTATCTCCTTTGCTAAATGTATCTATTGTTTAATGATGTGAATTTGGTGAGGCTATGGGGTCATAATTCTAAGTAGCCTACTTCAAGTGGCACATTAATAGAATTAGCTATTCTCTAGGTAGTTAATTTCTGTAGTAATGTTAACCATAAGACAGAATGTAACACTGAGATGGGGAAAGAAGAATTATGCACTATATTGACTCTGGAGAACCGATAGTGCAAAATCCAACAGAAGGCCTACAAGGACATATTCCTCCCTGAACAATCTGTTCAATCCTGTGGCTTTGAAGCCTCTTCCACGAGTATTAAAAGCTGTCAACACAAAATCCACCATATATGATAGCCTTGTCTCCTCAAGCAACAGCAGAATGCAGCAAAAATCTTCATTAAGCTCCCGCCCCCCACCGCTCAGACACACAAAATTTTCTCCTTCAAATAACTGGCAAAATCCTCTGTACTCTTTTCTTCTACCACAAAATAAGACTAACATCCACTAATCTTAAATGAGTATTTCTAAAGTACAACAGAGCTGGGAAATTACATATACTTGTTATTATAGAAATGTCGAAAATGATTAAGAAGGAATTTATTTCAGCTCCACAAATCCTTTGTAGCTTTCCAACATCATGGAAAAGTTAGCAGAAATAAAATACTTCATGACATTTCTCAAAATATGAAAGAGAATATAAATTTCAAAGAAATAAAAAGTGTCACCAAGAAAAATCTACAGCAAAAGATTTAAAATAGAACTTCTGAAACTTAAAAGCAAACCCTTCGTATGCCTTGATAATAGTAATAATGATATTCAGAATGATTAATAATAGAATCAGTACTTAAAAAATGTGAATACCAAGCAAGGTGCTCATGGATAGTGTCACATGACAGTGGAGGCAAACTTAATCTGGAGTAGAATGCTTCTTTTTCAAAGTAAAGCCTTATGGGATAATCAATTTCATGTCTTATCAAGACAATTGTTCTCTCCTCTTTTTAATCTTAGCTTTATTTGATGTAAACAATAACAAAATGAAGCAGTGCTATATTAAATTTGTTTTGTTTTGTTTTCTTTGTTGAATGTGTTGTCTCCTTCTGGTTAATACATAATTTAGTGCAAACCTTCATAAAGACATAATTTTCAAAGGATGCTTTTTCCAAATACACATTTTTGGTTCCTTGGCTCTCTGGCTTAAATACTTTGACAACCTTCTTGGGAAATTTAATCATGGATTTAAGATTCTGACCTACAGTACAGATTGAGCCAGTAAACCATGGCTGTCTGCCCATATTTACCTAATGGGACAGAATCATCATCAATCACAGAGAATTCTTTGTTTCCTTACACTAAGTTATGTAAGTAAGACTATCCCCATTTTGCATGTGACTAGATTCACATTGAATTTAGTATTCCCAAACCTAGAATATAAGTTGTTGTTCAGATTCCTATTTTGTACTTGAATTAAACTTCCTCCCACCTAGTCATAATCCAGCTCCCCCTAAACATGAGGAGAGACTTTGATTTCCAGGCTAAGAGCTAGCCTATCTTCTGGAACAAGTTTCTTTATACTTGTTGAGGGCATATTGATGAGCTCACTCATCTATTTGAAGTTCTTGGGAAGAAAGGGAAAGAACCTTTAAAAGATTAAAAAAAATTTTACAAATCCTGAAATGTAATGACACAAGATAGTAATTCAAATCGACAAATGAAATAAAGAACCAGAAATGGAAAATACATGGATAAATATACAACAGTCTAAGAGCATAATTTTCCATTTATCTTTTAATGTCTTTAAAAAACATAAAGTTATATGACACTATCTGGTTAGATTGTTAACAACAAATATAATGTATATCTAATAATAATAGCACAAAAAAGAGGAAACTAGAGCTATATTGGAAGAAAATTTCAACACTTTACTAAAATTCAGTTATAATTTAGTTATAATATTTAGTTATAATCTCTAGGAAACTGATAAGATGCATTTTATAATTCCTAGAAAACCCATTGAGATAATAACTAAAAGCAATTGTTTAAGAAAACCAACAGCTTTGAAATGATGCACTAAACATATTTCCTGAACAAAAAAAAGTAGTAACAGAACAGAAGAATAAAGAAATAGCATTTAATAGTGATTACTTGGAGATTTCAATACCTGAGGTTCAAAAACTGATAGGGCTACTTTATTTTTTTTTAATCAGCAAGGACATAGAAGACTTCAACAACATGATCAACTGACTCAAGTTAACTGACTTATGTAGACTATTCCACTCAGCGAATGTAGAATGCATGGGCATTTGTGGGATAGAGAATTATCTGAAAATAGGCAGAAGACATTTTTGGTTCTTGGAAATGTTCTAAAACTGGGTTGTGGTAATGTTTACACAACTATAAACTTACAAAAAATGATTTGAATTGCATACTCACAATGGGGAAAATTTTATGGTGTGTAAATTATGCCTCAATAAAGTTGTGGTTTTTCAATGACTAATAAATCATGTGAAAAAATTAATGACTGTTTGGATGAAAATGCCCAACTTCTTCTTCTTTATACCTCAATAAAGTGGTGGTTTTTTAATGACTAATAAATCATGTGAAAAAAATGACTATTTCGATGAAAATGCCTGATTTCTTTTTAAAGAGCAAATACAAAGTAAAAGTATAATGAAATACAGTTTTTGCAAGTCAGATTGACCAAGATGAAAAAGTTTGTAACATACCCAATAGTTTGAGATATGAACAATAAGCATCCTTATTTATGGCTGGGAGAAATATTGATTTGGAACCTCTTCTATGAGAAGCAATTTTGTTTTATCTATCAAAATTTAAAATTACATCTTCCTTGGCTCAATAATTACATTTCTACTCTCATTGATACCAAGTGATGAGTTTGTGTTATAATCCCTATATGCAAAAGATTGTATACAATCCAAAAGTCCATCAATAGAAGACTAAGATAAATTATGATAAAACCAATGAGTAGAATCTAATACATTTGTAAAATTATATAGCTCTGTTTGAACTATTAGGAAAAGATATGCAAGTGCTAAAAAGCAAAAACAAGACAATGTACATATTGTTTTACTCCTTGTGAAGTATGAAATAATAAGGTAAAAGCATTATAGGTATGCTCTATACTTACCTTCAGGGAATAGATATGAGTTTCTTAAAAAACAAACAAGAGATTCAATTTTCTTTTCATTGTCTACTCCTTTCTGCTTTTTAAATTTTTTAATATATGCAAAAATTCTAAAACAATAACACTTTGGTAGATTATCTTTAAAGGGGACTTTGAATAAGCTTAAAGGGGATATGCAGAAACAGAGTACAAGGTCCATGCTAAATGGAACCAATTCTAATTATAAATCTAACATATTAAGATATTCGTTAATATCTTGGTTTAAAAGTTCTTGGTTGCCGCTATAGTAATACCGACAAATTTGACTTAAAAAATACTTTTATTTAGAAGAAATTTCTTTTTAATTACTGGAAAAGTTACTTCATTTGAAGTTGATTCTTTGTATGGAAAATCAAGCATGGCATTATAAAATAAGCATGTGTTTTTGTTAAGTTGAGGGTTTATTTTCCTATTATTTATAGTTTTAAAATATCAGTTAATTCAAAATATTATTTGAGAATACTGAAAATTTAGAGAATAACTAGACTAAAATCGGGAAAAAAAATAGTTTTTGACACACTTTGAGAGCAGCAATCATTTTTTTTTTTCTGCTCCAATAGAATGAACAGCGTACTCAGAGCCAACATTTCTCCCTGGATAATCTCACACAGCCGCATGTTATGTTCCCTTTCAAACCTCATTACATGTGAGTATTTTTAGGTCTCTAGCTGTTTTGGTTGCCCTTTGTTTCCTGCCAAAAACTTCTTACTTTGGTATCAGTGCTGTCCCTCCTACCAACTTCATTATGACTCCTCAACCCTTGAAAATTTCTGAACCACCACAGAGCATCCAAAGTTGCATGTTCTGAAAAATGTCAGAGGAAAGAAAATGTAAAAAATTCAGAGCAGCCCAGCCAGCATGGCTCAGTGGTTGAGAGTCACCTATAAACCTGGAGGTCAGGGTTCGATTCCCAGTCAAGGCACATGCCCAGGTTGCGGCCTTAATCCCCAGTGTGGAGCGTGCAGGAGACAGCCGATTAATGATTCCCTCTCATCACTGGTGTTTCTCTCGTTCCTTCTCCCTTCCTCTCTCAAATCAATAAAAATATATTACCAAAAAATTCACAGACAGGAAGAAATGTTGGTATTACCATCTCTCCAAATGGACTTCGCTACCACAAACACTGCCCACTGCCTCCTAAAGACCTAAGACTGATGACTGACTCGCAGTCCAAAATGTTTTCTTTTTTAAACACAGTCAAGTTTACTTAGAATGTTCCACTGTGCCTTTTAGTAAACACAGTGAAAGGCCTATGTATCAGAGAAAGTCTGCCTAGCCGTAAAGATGGGAAAACAAGTAAGTCCTAGCCCCAACCCACCAGGAACTCAGAATCCAGCAGGGAAGACAAACGCATAACTATAATGAAGCACTATTTGGGCTGTGATAGAAGTGTGTTCAAGGTGAAGGGCACTGGACATAATAGGTGATTAATTCTGGAAGGAGAGGGAGGTGCTTGCATAGGAGTGGATCTGTGTGGATAGGTTTTTAAAGACGAGGAGAAATTTGTTAGGTGCTCAATGCAGAAAAGCATTCCTGGCAGCAAGCTGGGAGCTGGGAACCAGCATGTCATGTTGTTTTAAGGAACATGCCAAGCAGTGATGCACTGATCAAAAATAAACATGAGGGGTGGAGGACACAACGGCAGGGATGGGAGTCAGAAGGTTAACCCTCCTCCCCCAAACTATGTCTACCCCTTTCCTTTCTCCTCATTTACCCAGGAGAATTTTACAGGACGTGGGGAATTCAGATGTCATATTTCTATGCAGCTTGTAGACTGTAAGTTGATATACAAATGCTCTTTGAAGTTGTTTGCAGGGGCAAAAGTGTTTACCATTTGGGTCTGATTGAATAAATCATGATACCTCTGTAAAATGTAATAGTATAAAATTATTTTTTTAAAATAAGGTAGTTCTATGTATATCAAATTGGGTCTCACTCCAGGATATACTATGAAATGAAAACAACAAGGGGCTAATCTTGCGTACACTGCCTTTGGGAGGGATTTTTAGGTGTTATATACACATTACTCGGTTATGATCTATTGAGTACATAAAGGTTATCAGTTTTTTTAAAATGCACAGCTCAGATACTGATTTCCTTTCCTCCTTGACTTGCTTTCATCTAGGAAAATGAGGGAGATCATACTCACTAGGTCAGTGGGAGGACAAGAGACAGCATTTAAGAATAAGAATTCATATTCAATGATAGATTTCCCCACATAAATTAAAACCTACTTTTGCTCCACTCTATGTCATATTTTCACTAGAATTATTTACCAGCACTTTTCTTTTGATCAACAAATAAAATTTCTTCTGGGAATATGAGTGATTGTCATGGCATTTGGTCAAGGGGCAGAGGCGCCCAGCCAGTGTGGCTCAGTGGTTGAGTATTGACTATGAACGAGGCAGTCATGGTTCGATTCCTGGTCAGGGAACAGGAGTGGGTTATGCACTTGATCCCTGGTGTGGGGCATACAGAAGGAGCCAATTATTTATTCTCTCTCATAATTGATTTTTTTTTCTTTCTCTCCTCCCCATCTCCTTTCCTCTCTAAAATCAATAAAAAAATATTTTTTTAAAAAAAGAAGCAATGTGAAACCATTAGACTTGAAACATGAAGACTCTGTCTTCCATGTGTACCTGACATCAGGGCAGCAAGTAGTTCTATTCAACAACAGCCTGATGCCAAAGGACAAAATGAATAGTGAGGATGTACTTATAGATGCTACTAGAGGATGCTGTACTGTCGATGTAATTGCATTACAATAATTTCTGTCTAAAGCTATTACCATTTTGAATTTTGTGATAGCAAAATATCCTAATATTTGGTATCTGCACCAAAAAGGTTGAGTCCTCTGTTTAAAACTATCACCTTAGCCCTCAACATTCACACTTTTAGACATCTGACCTATCCTAAATTTATCAAATTCATGTAAGTATCCATGGAAATAAGCCGGACTTAAAGGAGAGAATAAAATGTGTTATGGGCATAAGAGAAGGACATGATCACATAATACAGCTGTAATTTACAACTGTAATGCCCTAAGTTCAAGGACCAGAGCTCTTTATTCTGCTCTGAAAGAACCAAGAAAATAAACATATTATGTTGATTCCACTGTATTGCATCTCATAAAGCACTGTTATAAATGCTATTAAGAGTTAAGGGCTGGCCCTAACTGGTTTGGCTCAGTGGAGAGAGCATCGGCCTGCGGACTGAAGGGTCCCAGGTTCGATTCTGGTCAGGGGCACATACCTTGGTTGCAGGCACATCCCCAGTGGGAGTGTGCAGGAGGCAGCTGATCGATGTTTCTCTCCCATCAATGTTTCTGACTCTCTATCCCTCTTCCTTCCTCTCTGTAAGAAATCAATAAAATATATTTTAAAAAAAAAGGAGTTAAGGGCTGTCAGGTCCCACCTACGAGCCTTTGAGGTTGGAGAGCCTGGCTTTGTAGACATGCAGGGGAGGGGCAATGATTGAGGACTCTGCTAATGTCTCGATCTGATAGAAATCTTCCGAGGTGGTCAGTATGCCAGCTATAATCATTTGACCTTCAGCAGTAAATTTTGGGTGAAGTTCATCATTCTATAGAAATCCTAGGTGCTAATGAGTTCTCTCTTTTTTCTTAGAATCTTCCCCCATCCCCAAGTTTCAGGGGACACATTCAATATCTCTTTCTTTAACTCCTTTAAATAGCAGTTCTTGCCCTCAGAGGACTCCAGCATCCAGAGATCATCTATACACCACTCATTTGTCTATTTGTGTCTTCCTTCCTCTTTCTAATCAATGGCTCATTATAGAGTGATTGTCATGGCATTTGATCAAGGGGCAGAGGTGCTCAAGGGGCAGAGGTGAACCAATTTCCATTTGTCACCTTAGCTTGAAGTTCCAATTGGCTGCCTGTCTGAGCTCCAGTTGGTGAGATTTAACCTAGGCAATGTTAGGGCCTTTGTCTGCATGTCTCTTACGCCACACTCACTTGAGTTTTCCCATACAGACAATCCTTTTGTACTTGTTCAGCATTGTAGGCCATATAAGACATTAAAGACCCTTACGTTTTGAGTTTCCACTTTGCTCTTTAATCTTGAAACTGGTCTGATCATCCTCATCTCTCACCTCAAACTGCTCATAAAGGCAAAATTCAAACACAAAATGGGGTTCTCCGTTCTTTGGCTGGGTTCCCTGGAAAACCATCTTTGAGACAAAGTTTGGGACACAGGTGTTTATTATGAAATGCTACTGGAATCAATGCCTGTGAAAGGGAAAGGAAAGAAGCAGGATTGGAGAGAGGGAGGAGTTGGGCTGTGATGTAATCCCAATGAATGACTCAGTCAGCCCATACAGAACGCTGTAACTGGGAGGATCCTCAAGAGTTGTCTAAGTTGGGAAAAGTGGACCAACCCTCATACTGCTACACAGGTCAGCCATTTAATGAGAACTGTCCATCCCCACAGAGGGCCCGCAACTGAGGAACATCTTGGGGCTTCTTAGAACTTGCCACCCTGGCTGGCTTTACTCATTATTTCAGGGTTGCTGTCCCCAGGTCCTTTCCTTTCTTGGGACCATTAACCGCCCTCATGCCCAAAGGGAAAATTAGATTGTGGATTCTGTGGATTGGTTAAGTTAAACTCTGGAAAGTAAAATAACTCCTCCACTGAAGGAGCAATTATTTCAGCCACTGAAAATGGATTACCTTTTTAACTGCATTTGGGGGTTAGATATAGCAAGGCGGGTAGGCAAAGTTCATTTATGGGTTTTGAAAGTTCTTGACACACAGCTTAGACCAAGGGACCCACAATTTAGAGCTCTGAATATTAAGTATTCCAAGAATGAAACATAAGTTAAGGACGATCATGAAAATCTAGAAGTTATAAAGGCATGATTAAGGAGAGAAAATTTGCTGCAAAGATAGCCTCCAGAAATGTACCCTTTCTTTTGAAAGGTCACCTACTCCTCTCTGTTCCAGTTCATTCTCCAATTTAAGATAGGTGAAGATAAGTTTCAATCTTGAAGCTTGTCTGATCATCCTCATCTTTCACCTCAAACTGCTCATAAAGGCAAAGTTCAAACAAAAAATGGGGTTCTCCATTCTTTGGCTGGGTTGCCTAGAAAGCCATCTTTGAAACAAAGGGGAGTCATCTAAGACAGTGATGGGGCCACAGCTATCACAAAGCCCCTGCATGACTCAGAAGGGTTTATAAATGTGGCTCTGATGGATTCAACAGGTGTCAATCAAGAAGCCAGAGATTCATTACCATTGTTAAGACTTAACTGCAAAGGCAGGATGCAGAACTACCCATATTAAAATGGAATAGACTGGAGGCATTTGGTGTAACATCTAACACTTCAAAAGCAACAAGAGCATTGATTATAAAAGTGAGTGCAAAGATTGATGATGATGATGATGATGATAATTTTAAATTATTTTTTAAAATCCACTATTTTTAGTTGTATTTTTAGTTGTAACAGAGAATGGAAACAGTATTCAGAAAAGTCCCTCTTTGAAGGGATTAAAATAAAAGTTAGAACAAGAGATGATCAATCCTTAAGGGACAACTGGAAAACTGGAATTGGGGCAGAGGCCAGATAAATAAAGTATTCCTAGGAATGAACTGATGTGTGTGAATTACTGGATAGCGAAGGCCTAGTGCTCCCATAGGAGACTGACTCTGAAGCCAGATAAGGTGTGGAGCCCAGTCCTACTGCAGTCAGATTAAAGGGAGCTCATAGGTGACTGACTACCTGGCCTCTGGACTCTGTTCAGAAATGTTCTTTCTCAGTAACACAGCACCTACACAGCCCTGGAGCTGACCAGGTGCTGACAAAGAAGAGATGAGAAACATGCTCAGGCATTTACTGAACAGAAATTGGCAGCCATAAAGCAGGCTTCTCAAACTACCTGAAGTTTTGGTGGAAAAAGGTGTGATCAGGAATGAGGAAGTCCTCCCACTTACAAATCCCACTCTTCATGTCCAAATTTACTCTCTGCTCAGGTGCTTTTCTATACCCCTTGGGTCCTGGCTCTCCCCAGGGATGGTCCCTTCCCCACCTCACACAAGAGAATGGCCTGAAAGAGTAGGGTTTCTGTGATTCCACGAAGACACCACTTAAAGTTGCTTTAATCTCCATTGATTTTCCAGTGCTGGGATATGCTTCTCCAGAGACTGTATTTACACTATGAGTTGTAAAAGTAGAAAATCTTATGTTGGGCTACAAGATGGTATTATATACATCAACAGAAAATGAATGACAATGGCCACATGCAGCAAGATAGATGAATCTCTCAGACATATAACTGGTGCCTCCATTCAATTCAGGATTTTCTCCTTACGATTTCTTTAAGAAAGAGCTGACTTAATTGCTGTCTCTCTTTTTGTAGTTCCAACCAATTATTTGATCAATATTTTATCCAGTTGAAATTTGTCTGCAATAAGGTATTCTACCATCACAAGAAGTGAGGGAGAAACTTGCTTCATCACTCTTACCCAGAGTTATCATTTATTTTATAAATTTTTTAGTAAATATTAATTGGACATACTCCACATTCTAGGCATTATTCTAGGATAGATACAATGAATGGTGAAGAAGGCCAAAAGACAACTCTTAATGATGTTTGCATCAATAAAATTAAAATAACTGCCACCTCCTTCATTGAGACTAAATTAGATAATGAATGCAGCATGCACAACACAATGCTTGGGCCACGGTACGTGTGAAATACATTTTAGTTATTATTTGTGCCTCCCAAACCTTAGACATCTTCATCAATGTTCCTTTTCATCATATTCTGTACCTTAGCACTAAATAAAAGGAAAGGGTAAAAAAGGAAGATATTTTTAATCTGGCAGCATTTGCAGTTCGTAAATGATCAAAGCAGTAAGACACATCTGAATTCAACTAGTAACAAATGATCAGCTATAAGACCTCTTTCCTTACCTCCCCCATTCTGCAAAAAAAAATGTGGAAGGTTGAACCATGTCTCTGATTTCACTGGGCATAGGGCTATTGAATGATGACAAATTAAGAAACGCAAACCGAATGGGGTCATTGCTCTGGCCCCTCCAACAGGAAGTCATCAACACATTCCTGGGATATTCTGACTTGCCTTTACTAGATCCCAGGCCTCCCTCCTTTATCACCTCTGCTCCCACTGCTTGGACCCTCTTAGCAGCCAGCCTGGCCCCTGGGCACCTCTGCTTCATGTTAGAATACAACTGCCAAGCTAAAGTCTGGGGCTCTGCAAACTCTAGGATCATCACAGCTGCGATTCAAAAGGGCTTTCCTCGCCTGCCTGTGCTGGGGTTTCCCTCTCCCAGCAGCCGCAGCGGGTCCCCGGGAGGAAACGTGTCAGATTAGAGGTTTTGCAGGCTAAAAATACATGACCAGGTTTTCAAAATAGCTGTCACCAGGCATCCCGCAGCAACCTGTTTTGTCCTTCGGAATCACCTAGGAGCAAAACATACACTCCTATCATTCTTTTTCTTGCCTCCTGTTCGCACACAGAAATCAAATCCTTTGAATCAAATTTCTGAGCTCGGAAATACACTACCCGCATAACAATGCGAAAGGGACACCTTGAGAGGTTATCTACCAGACATTAGCAAGCCATTTCCCAAAATTACACACCACAGATACTCTAGACAGGACATCACATTGGTATTCACTTCCCCTACATTTGTAAATGGTCTCCTTTCAACCAGCATCTATTACTCACCACATCATGGGGAAAAAAAAAAAAGACATAATTACAGTCTGCTGCTTCTCCAGAGAAAGGTTCCCAGGAAAGAAAAAATAAAGTGAAAAAGCTCAAATTCTTTTAGACCACACAAAGTCTGAGGAAATGCTCCAACTGCCATTATAAGTGACACACACCTGGGCTCAAAATATCTATTTGGGACAATGAATGCTACTACTTATGGTCTGATTCGAAAGGCAACAGAATGAACCATGGTCAGCGTGGCCAACACCCAGAGGCTAGATAGACAGGACCTGGGGTGGTTCCGAGGCTCAGGGAGGTGAGCAGAGGCGAGCAGTTAGGACAGGCCACTGGAGTCAAATATTCTAAGTTCCCTGACAGCAAGGACATGCCCTGGCCATGCCAACTCGCTGACATTAGTACAATGCTTATAGCAGGGCCCCTAATACACAGTTGTTGCATGAAGAATGAATGAATGGTGGCCAGCACCGGTGGCTGGGAGATGAGTGGATTATAATACCTAAAGCAAGAGTTTCTCAAGAGGGTAATGTGAAGAAAAACAGTTACTTCCGTTACATTGAACACAATATTCTCTGAATGTTATAACACTTCTGACACCAATGATGTAAAGGAACAGAGCAGAAAATTTAGGGAGATCCTAAACATTAAGGAGGGCTGACAGCAGGTCCAGGCAGGGCAGCTCAGGTTTAGGGACAGATTCTAGTCTATAGAAAAAAAAAAACTTGAAAAGCATGTCCATCAGTTGCCAGTAACTTAACCCAAAGTGGCTCAAGCAAAGAAAGATAATATATTAGAAAAATACCTAAAGCCCAGAAATATTAGCTTCTGCTAAGGCAGGACCTAGGAGCTCAAACAAAGCTATCGAGACTCAGTTGCTGACTCTGCTTTCCCACACGATGGCTCCACCTCATGGAGGCAAAGTTTTCACAAATCCAGGTCTGCATCCTACCAACTCGGAAACCAACCCTGACAGGAAGAGAGCATCTCCTCAATAATCCTAAGGGGGAAAAAAAAATTCTCACAGTTCAGTCTCTTCCAAGCATGTCAAACTCATGTCTGGTGGGCTGCATGGCTCATTTAACACGCGAGTTTGTTATGCTTGCGACCAAATTGGGTTATGTGTCCATCTCTGACTTATAAGAGTTAGGGAATTAATCAGCTATAGCACACACCAAGTGGTCAGGTCTGAGTCACATGCCCACTCCTAATCTGGGAGCAAGGAATAGACAGTTCTGTGCAAAATATATGAATTCACCTTGCAGGGTAGGGGGAGATAGAATGGCTACCTAAAGAAACGTAGGATGATCATGCCAGAAAAGGAAGGCAGTAAGCACTTAGCAGAAAAAATATATATATATGTATATATATGTGTATATATATATATACATATATATATAATATTATACATATAATATAATATATATACATAGAGATATACATAATATATATATACATAGAGATATACATAATATATATACAGAGATATACATAATATATATTATATATAGATATTATACATATATACATATATACATATATACATATTAGCAGTCCAAACTGGACAAACTAAGATACTGATGCAGAAACCAAAACAAGGCCTCCTGTACCAGCATAAATACATACATAACCCCAGTGCCGGCCTCAGGGCTCAAGCTGCTCAGATGGCCTCCTATTTATAACTATTTCCCTGCCACTTTCTCTCCCAGTTCTGCAAGTACTTATTAAACATGAAGAGGTTTATGCATTCAAATAGCAGCATTTAATCTTTCCCCCTGCCTGGCTCTGTTTGCATACCTTTGCGTTCAGTCTGCCCTTTCTGGAGATCCTCTTGGGCAAATTCAGACTCGAAACAGCTCCTCCCAGCTTGATTACAGACACGTTCTGTTTTCTGTTGCTCATAGACACTGACCTGTGGGTCACAGAGCTCCATCTGCTAACTGCCAACGCCAGGCAGAGGGAACAAAGTGGGGACTTGAAATATCTTGTTTTGGAGGTGGAGAGGAAGACTTCTTCCTGACTTAGCCAGTGAGCAATTTATGTCCAGAAACAGAAGGATGAGTCCCCTAATAGTGTTTACAAGTTGGGGACTCCTTGATGTAACCATGAGGGCTATTTTCACGTGTCTAAGTGCTGGTCCCTTTAATAAACCTTACTGAACATTTCTCTACAGACTCTATCTTGTCAGCTCAGTCTAAAAGGCATGTGATATGGGATACGGGAAGACCAGCCACGTGTCCCTTACACACTTGCAGCCTTTTTTTAATAATTTTTTAATATATTTTATTGATTTTTCACAGAGAGGAAGGGAGAGGGATAGAAAATTAGAAACATCGATGAGAGAGAGACATCGATCAGCCACCTCCTGCACGCCCCCTACTGGGGATGCGCCCGCAACCAATGTACATGACATTGACCGGAATCGAACCTGGGACCTTTCAGTCAGCAGGCCGACACTCTATCCACTGAGCCAAACCGGTTTCGGCATACTTGCAGCCTTTTAATCTCATTGTATGACATCCTGCAGGAGTCCAGGTGGAAGTGCAGACATTTAAGGCTGTTTACAGAGTAGCAGTTCCCTGAGGACAGCTGCTTTGTAGGGTAAGGCAACGGCTGCCTGTAGAGGGACAGGCCCTGCTGACAACAATCTGGATTGGGGTCTGCTCTGGAGACCAGATTCTTGGATCCCCAGAATCTCGTAAGATCAATATCTGTGATAAGACCTGAAAGAGATTTTTTTCATGCATGTCTTCTTTTTAATTATATTTTCATTCATTTTAAAGAGGAAGGAAGAGGGAGAGAAGAGATAGAAACATCAACGATGAGCAAGAATCATTGATTGGCTACCTCCTGCACATCCCACACTGAGGATCAAGCCCGCAACCCAGGCATGTGCCCTAACTGGGAACTGAACCATGACCTCCTGGTTTCTAGGTTGATACTCAATCACTGAGCAAAGCTGGCCAGACAAATGCATGTATTCTTAAATGATAAAAATAGTTATTAATTTATGAGCATATGAATAGTCAGTGGATTCAGATACTAGTCCAGGTTGTTCCTTTATTAGGAAACTTATGACAACTCTGACCTTTTGTTATGATCACTTTTTGGTTTTGGGTTCCTCTTCCGTTTTGCGAGCCTGCTGACCCGCTTCAGCATATGAAAGGTGGCTTCGCCCTGCTCTGCTCTGCACTAGTCACTGCAAGGCGATGCACTGCAAAGAGTTCAGATCTGTGGAAGCTCGCACACTCTTTTTGCATCTTTGGTCTGCCTCTTTCAAGTTGGCAACCTGGAGCTCATTTCACAGCTATTTTCTAGTCCCTGAAAGGTGGACACACTTATTTCACAGTGTTGTGCTGAGGTTTACCTATGAGGCAACTGATTGATTTAACAAACATATATTGAGCACTTCCTATCGACTCTATGCTAAGAGTTGAAAATACAATCCATTGCTGGAACACAACACAGAATGCGATGGCTGACATAATAAATGCATGAGCTGTGAGCCATGGAAGCATAAAAACAGCACCTCTAATCAGAAACCATACTCTGTGGGCCCTTCATTTCTGCTCTGATGCTAATTTGGCCACAGCTAGGTAAACGCAAGGGGGAGGGGGTGTAATCCTAGATGCCATGCTCCAGACAGACTGACCTCTCAGGCACAGGACTCCACTTGTGCCCAGAGAACTAGATAATAATACGGGCTATACGTTCTTGGGAATTCAGCTGGTAAACGAATCAGAAAGAACCATCACACAAGGGCCAAAGGGTTGATTACATATTTCTTTGCTCATCTAGATCTTAGTTTCAAGGTTGTCACAAATGATTCTTCACAGATGAAAGGGATTGATAACTATTGCATTCATGACTCTCTGAAAGGCGTAGGAGATAGAGACTGAGCTGTGAACATAACCTCACTTTGCCCTTTACCAGCCATTCCCTTCCTACTCTGATTTCAAACCATGGCCATCTTGATATTGTAATGGTTATGCTTATTATTATCCTTGTCGCTTAGTTTATTTTCTTAAGAAATAAGAATTCATCTTTTGCTTTCTTGCCTTGAAATAACAACTCTTTGCCATGTGTTTAATAAGCACTAAATTAAACTTATAAAGGGATTTAGGCAAAAGGCATTTTTTTTGAAAATTACATATTTAAAAATCCTTAGGTAAACTCAGATTATAGGAAACTGTGAGGCTAATCCACATAAAGCTAAATCCTTAAATCGAGTGCAGCTGAACTTCCAGCAGAATGGTTTTTATAAGCAGTACAAATCTCAGATCACTACAATTAAGGGTTCAAAGCTGTTTGTCAGTGTGCTAGATGAGGCATCCAAACTTCCGGTTCCAACCAGAAATTGAGAAACAGGTACTAACAAGGTTTGTCTCTTTTATGTCTAGTCCTGAATGGAAATAAGTATGACATCACTCTATTCACTTATTATTCACTTTACTTACTTATATTCAACTCCAGTACACTGTATGTGCCATCCATCCACCTCAAACATTGCTACACTGTCAACTAAAGTCCAAATGGTGAGTTTTCAAAATGTCAGAATACCATCAAAAATCTTCATTTTGTCGTTAATTTTGTTTAGGTCCCCCCAGGATTCAACTGTAGGAAGTTTATTTAGGACAAGAAGGAAATATCACACAGGGAGTAGGGTGAGGGGAAGGCAGTCAATAAAAGCATGATAGAAGCAACTACCACAGGAGGCAACAGCATGGAGAAGCTTTGGGAAGTGGCATAAAATTCATACAAAGAATTGTCCCACCCTAAGTGTTTTGGGTTGAATTATGTCCTTCAAAAAGATGCACTGAAGTCCCATTTCTCAGTACCCGAGACTGTGACCTTATTTGGAAATAGGGTCATTGCAGATATAAATAGGGTTGATTACATAAGTTCAGCTGTGGGCAAAGATGTGGTCATCCTGGAATGGTGTGGGCCCTCAATTCAAAATGACTGGGATCATACTAAGAAGACGATGTGGACATCTGAAGAAAGAATGCATGAAAAGATTGGAGTTATTCAGCTGGGGCCAATGAACACCAAGGATTGATAAAACCAGCAGGCTCTAGAAGAGGAAACCAGCAGAATCCAGAAGAGGAAGAATTGCTGCTATTCATAAGCACAGAGGGACCATAACTGCTAACATGTGATGTTGAACTTCTAGTCTTCAGAACTATAAAAGAATAAAATTCCAGCCCTAATTGGTTTGGCTGAGCAGATAGAGTACTGGCCTGTAGACTGAAAGATCCCAGGTTCAATTCCAGAAAAGGGCAAGTACCTCAGTTTCAGGTTTCGATCCCTGGCCCCAGGTCTCGGCATGCATGGCAGGAGGCAACCAACTCATATCTCTCTCTCGCATCAATG
Organism: Lasiurus cinereus; assembly: GCA_011751065.1. Taxonomy (NCBI): domain Eukaryota; kingdom Metazoa; phylum Chordata; class Mammalia; order Chiroptera; family Vespertilionidae; genus Lasiurus; species Lasiurus cinereus. Next base: position 24,956,258 of record JAAGEH010000125.1, on the reverse strand, counting down.
TTTCTTTCTCTTTCCCTCTCTCTCTCCATCTCCTGGTCCCTTTCCCTCCCACTCTTTCTAGAAACCAATGGGAAAAATATCCTCTAGTGAGGATTAACAACAAAATAAAATTCTGCTGTTGCTATGGAAGTCCTAGGAAACTAACACACTAAGTGAAGGATCTGGGTGGGGCATTTGCATACTACTCTGTGTCATTGGAAGGATCTGGGGTATTTAAATACTATTTGCCCAACCAATGACTGATGAGAATTAAATCCACAGTATTTCTTGACTTTCATGCACAGGCAGAGCAACCCTGATATTATAATGGTTATGCTTATTATGTGTTTAATATTATTGTAATGGTTATGCTTATTATTAGTTGTTATTTCAAGGCAAGAAAGCAAGGGTCCCTACTGCTCACCGTATGTCAGTGGTGACAGGTCAGCATTTTTCTAAGAGGTAAGCACTCTCAAAGTTCCAGAAAAGTCTTCAGCTACAGAGATACAGATATTGATAGTTGAAAGTCCACTGAGCATATTGAAATGGTCTGAAGTATATGGGCAGGGTCCCACACCCTCATCACCTGTAAGATAAAGTCCACCTTTCTAGGCTGGTGGCAGGAGAAGAGGACAGAAGGAGTCAGTGCACTCTTGCTAGTTTGAAGATTGAGAGAGCAGTGAGTAGCTCCTGACATGCCTTCCTCCAGCAAGGAAACAGATTCTGCTAACAATCAGAATGGGCTTAGGAATGCATTCTTTCCCCAAGCCTACAGATAAGTGCCAGCTAGCCAACACCTTGTCTTTGGCCTTTTGAGGTCTGTTAATTGGCCAACACCTTGTCTTTGGCCTTTTGAGGCCTATTAATTGGCCAACACCTTGCCTTTGGCCTTTTGAGGCCTATTAATTTCAGTGTGGTTTTTAATGCACTATAGATAATTTAAACAGGCCTTTTATGTCCTTTGTTTAAAAGTGAAATATTTCCCCAGATTAGGCATGCTGTATACATTATCTTTAACCCAACAACAACCTTGAAAAGTGAGTCTAACTTATATGCCTACCCCATGGATACAGGCAATAGGGTAGTGAGGATGGGGCGAGGGGGTTTAAAGGAATGGGAGAAGGAGGAAAGAGGGATGGAAGATATCTGTAATACTACCAACAATAAATAACTTTTTAAAACTTGAGTCATATAATTGTCCCCATTTTACAGATAAGGAAACTGAGATTTATAGTGGTTTGAGCAATCTATATGTATTTACCACTAATGTCCCTATTACTTTTATTCCTGCCTTTTAATGACAAAACAACACTCAAATCTTTGCTTTTATAGGAGCATTTCCCAATTTGTGCCATGTAAAGAAATTCTGGGGAAACCACTGATATGAGCTCAGTTTTTTTCCAACATGGGAAGGACAGTGTCACTGCTATAGGCTTGGATAGGCATATGCCCAAAAGCATTCGGACACCTTTCCAGGAAATCAGTGGGGAGCAGATGCCCTATAGGGAGCAAGGGTCCCCTTCTGCTCACCATATGTCAGTGGTGACAGGTCAGCATTTGTCTAAGAGGTAAGCACTCTCAGAGTTGTCACCTGGGAGCATATGGCCATTGTGATAGAAGAAAATGCCCACTCACATGTCAGGTGTTAAATGCCAGTTGCCAAAACTATATATTGCTTATGACATCTTGTAATCTCTGGAGGAAGGTGAAGAGGCATCTTTTCCCCTAGGCCAGTGGTTCACAAACTCATTAGTCAACAGAGCCAAATATCAACAGTACAACGATTGAAATTTCTTTTGAGATCCAAATTTTTTAAACTTAAACTTATTCTAATGCCACTTCTTCAAAAGAGATTCGCTACACTCAAGGGGCCAAAAAGCTGCATGTGGCTCGAGAGCTGCAGTTTGCCGACCACGGCCTTAGGAACTGGTAGATCGACTTAGTCACACTCAACAACTATATACAGGTAAAATGCCTAACCCTATAGTACTGAGATTATTTCATACTCTTAAACCTATGACTCCAAATTATAATTAAGGCAATAAAATATTATCATCCAGACAACTGAATAGAAAAATGGGCAAAGAATTATAACACACACTTCACAAAAACAGAAATTGAAGTGCTCAACTTCATTAGACATCAGGGAAACACAAGTTGAAACTCCAATGAAATTACACTGACAAGTCACCAAAATGGTTAAAATGAAAAAGATCAATCAAATCATTTGTTGACAAACATGGGAATTGACTGGAATTTCAAATCCTGTTGCTAGAAAAAGTATAAATTAGTCATTTAAGAAAATCTTGATCAGTATTTACTAAAGTTGAATATATCCTTACACATATGACCTACCAATTCCACTGTCAGGTATACCCAATAGAAATTTGTGCATATGTTCACCAAAAGCTATGTGAAGGAGTGTTCCTGTATACATGAGTTTTAATGTGGTGCTTGAAAATCAATACTCAACATAGGGGACCCAATCCATAGCTTCCAGGTAGCTGTTATACTGTAACACGTTCTCTGTAGTGTGATATACTGAGGGCTCCAGATTTGAGTCAGGCAGATAGGACTCGTTATGCTGATAAGGAGACTAAAATGGCAATATTCAGGATCAACAGGTCACCCTCTGATTAGGATGAAAGAGTCGTAGCAGGGATCCTCTTTGTTGTTCCAAGACTCAAGTTGCAAGAAATCTCATGAATTAGAATCAGAAACAAGTTTTAAGTATTAGTTTCATGGAAGTGGGGCGGGGGATGGGGGGGCCAGAAAAAAAGTTGTAGAATATGAGAAAAATATACACAAAGAAGTAAATAATTATGAGCATTGCGATTAGTTCCCAGTATATGTTCTGAACCCCAATCCAAACTCCAATGCAGTATCTGATGGGGCAAATTAATAACAGAAATCCCAAAGCCTTTGTCAAAGGTAATTTACATGGTAAATCAAATAAATATATATTTTTTTAATTTCAGCTTTAGTGAAATATAATTGACAAAACTGAAAGGTATTTAAAATGCTGATTTGATATATGTATACCTTGTTCATTAATGTATTTATCACTTCACATATTTATCTCTCTTTTTCTTCCTATTTTTTGGAGAGAACATGTATGCTCCACCCTTTTACCAAATTTCAGTTATACAATACAGTGCAATCTACTATAGTCACCATGTTTTACATGTGTCTCATAGCTAAGACATGGACACTTTGCCAACCTCTCCCTATTTTCCCAACACCTTAGCCCCTGAAAAACCACTTTTCTACTCTCTGAGTTTGATTTTTTTAAGATTCTATATGGAATTGATACCATGCAATATTTATCTCTCTTTGTCTTATTTCCCTTAACATGACATCCTCAAATTTCACTGATCTTGTTGTAAATGAAACCATTTTCTTCTCTCTCAAGGCTGAAAAACATTCCAGTGTATGTATACACCACATTTTCTTTATTCATTCTTTGATGGGCACTTAAAAGTTATTTTCATAGCTTGCCTATTGCCTACTAAGTATTTATTTATCTTAGACACAGAGATTTCCTTTGAGGCTGCCCAGTCTGTACAGTACTCAGCAATTTTGCTCAATAATTGTGGAAAACTATACTTTCCTAGTTGCTATCTTGTGACCGTGAAGGATCAGAAAGTTAACAAGCTGTGGAGAATCACAAAGGAAGAAAACAGAACCCGAAATAAATCATGCCTGAGACCTGCCTCATTTCTGGACTTTTTTGGTAATATGACCCAATAAATCCCTTCTATTGTTGAAGCCATTTGACTACCATTTCTTTCACTTACGACCAAAGCTTCTAAGTGACATGGTATCAAATGGACTGAACGCATGAAGAAGCCAAAGGGTTAGGGTGTTTTGGGCACTGAGACAGAGGATTGAATGCATCTGAAAATAATCCAATTTAAAGAGTCCAGAAGACAAAGAAAAAATTCAGTGCTGGAAACTGGAAGATAATTGCTTAATTACAGTTTGGGGACAGCACTTGTAGAGGGGAACATTTCACCCCAATGGAACTGCCAAAAAGAAAATTACTCATTGTTCTCAAATTGGTAAAAGCTGAAATTCCTTGTCTAAGGTTCTCTGTGACAGCTCCATAATATTCTGTTAACATCCTTATTTATTTATTTTTTAAAGGCAGGGGGTTTTTCTAGGAGCCTCAGAGGAAATGACTAAGGATAACAAGATGAAGAGTTGATAGTTTAATGAAAAATCAATAACAAAAACATGTACATTTTCATACACATTCTAGATGTGGCAGGATCTTATAATTACAACACTTTTTAAAATTTGAAAAAGTGTTGAAAGTATTTAATGTTAATCCCTGAACTTCTAGATAAAATAATACAGCACCAATTGCTAAACAGAGCTCTCCACCTCAGTCTTCTTTCTTTCTATTTATAACTTGGGTGGATCTTTGCACTTTTTTCTTCCCTCAGCCATAGCTCTCCTTCATATGACACCAGTTAGGATCCCATTTGCTTGCACAGATTAAATTATTCGGTGGTAAGAGGACTTTTTGATTTGTGAATTAAAATTACACCTATTCAGGTTGCTTTTAATTTGCAATTCAATACTGAATTGTTTATTCCCTCTTACTTGGGTTCCTGAGTCAATGATTGCATAAAGAAAACAGCTCTTAAATTCACACAAAAACAGCTCTTACACTCATACACTTGTTCAGATATTTAGTGCTTAGGAAAAACCAGATTCTAAAGCAGTGGTTCCCAACCTTTTCTTGGCCATGCCCTACCTAAGCATCTCTGAAATCCTGATGACCCCTCCTCCCCATGACATGTAATTCTTGTTATTCAAAAGGTGAACTCATATTCTCATGGAGGAAGACTAAAAGACGATTAACTTGACAAGCTTCCAAAGAACATGGCATTCATGAAAGAGAAAAATAAAAGAATAAAAGGGGGAAGAAATCACTAGGAAATTGTTTAAAAATAGTAATATATGAAGTGAAATTTAAAAATAGCAAATAAAGTTTTAAAACATATAATAGAGAACTGAAATGCATAAATATATCAGAATATATGCTAAATATACTATATATGAGGTCTCTAGAACTGTAAGAAATGCAAAAAATGCACTGTTAATAACTCATTCTCAAATCCTTCTCCCCTCCCCCTTAAAAATCAAACTGTCCCCCTGTGGAGCACGTGCCCCATGTTGAAAACCACTACATGAAAGGTAAAAACACTGAAGGAATTACTGCATTTCACTAATTCAAAGATGCACATTTATCTTCTCATTACAGATCTCAGAAATTGAGCTGCATCTTACAATGAGCTGCTAAGCTACTCTCATGAGATAGTTCTGATTGCCTGTATAGGTGTGAACTTAACATAGATCATTAGCCTGTCATTGGTACTTCAGCAGGTTATGTGAATTGCTGGTCCTTCATATGTTGGGTGACTTAAACAATAGAAGTTTATTTTCTCACAGTTTTGGAGACTAGAAGTCCAAGATCAAGGTACCAGCACTGATGGGTTTCTTCTGACACCTCCCTCATTGGCTTGCAGATGGCTATCTACTCTCTGGGTCCTTTCAGGGTCTTTCTCTGCACAAGCACCTGAATGTGTCTCTCAATCTCCAAATGTCCTCTTCTTATAAAGCTATGTTGGATTATGGCCCACCCTCATAATCATCCCTTTAAAAAGCCTATCTCCAAATATAGGAGGTTGGGGTAGGAGACACACAATTCAGCCCATAACACTGGCTGTTGTCTGAAAATCTTCGATAGACATCTTCCAGTAATGCCTGAAGCCGGGATCAACAGTAATTAATATAAATTCAAGAAGTCCAGTCAGAAGGCTGAATGGGGCTTTTGATATTTAGAATGCTGAATGTCTGCATGGTTATTACCTGCTGCTGACTCAATAGCCGAAAGCAACCTCTCTCCCTCCACCACTCCAAACCTGGTGATCTCTTTAGTGTTTACTAAACATAATCTTTGTCTGTCTGCAGTCCTAAAAGGCAGTTGTGCATTCTAGTAAATAAAAGGCAGATGGGAATGGAAACTCAATGGAACTTGGTCCCTGGTACCAAGCTCACAACTGGCTTTCCCTCTACTTTCCAAATTTGTATTTTTGTCTTGTATATTAATTTGCACATCAGCCCTTTCTTTCTCCAAGTCTTTGAACCCAGGCCACGCTGGCAGTGGCCTCGCACAATAAGACTATAAACGTGTGGGCAGAATTGGTGTCTGCAACTGAAGAGGGAGGGGAATCCAGAAGACAACAGCAAAGCACTCTAAGAAATGCTGCTTTGCCACACTTGGGTGGCACAGAGGGCAAGAGTCTGTGGGAAAATTCGAAGGTGTGTTAAAGCTTTGTGCTGTGGTTATCAGTTTTTCTTTCTTAAGGATACATACAAAGGGCTATCTTTCAATCAGTGGCATCTGTGCAGATGATCAACCTATTCTTCTCAGCATCAAGCTCACTCTTAGATATTCTGTGATGCCTGAGGTAGGTAGGGTATAGGAACCACAGATCCCATATTCCCCTGATCCATGATTTCCTGGAAGGTTCTGCCAATGGCAACCTGACAGGGAGAATGGGAGCTGATAAAAGAGGAGAAATTATTTATCTTTCCAATTACCATCAGCATTGCTCCAGTAACAGAAGACAGTGTGGCTTCAGCCACCAGATTCTTTCGGCAGCTCCAGAACCAGCCATTGAGCAGCCCCCTGGGGTGATGACCAGTCATGCCCACATCAAACACTCTGTAGCCCTTCAGAGGGTCAAGCACCAGTCACACAGGGCCAAGCTCCTGGTTTGGTGAACTTAACCTTTTTATATTCCCTACTGTGGTAGCCTCTTCCTGCAATGGCAATATCTAGGTAACTTCAGCGTCCACTTTTAGCCATCTACTCATGCATAGCGAGTTCCTGTAGTAAATTGCCTCCATTAGAAATACGTGGTTAAGTTTCATCTTTCCTTATAAAGGTCCTCACTAATGTAATGCCTCACATTAGGTGAAATAAAGTACCATGAAACAGTTAAGTGCATCTAAATATTCTGTTTATTTTATTTGTAGGGTTTATAAATCCCCTTTATAGACACTGTGCCTCAATTATCCACTTCTGTTTGGAGTTTATTTTCTGTATACTCTCTTCAGTTTACAATTTCACAATATCAGATTAACTGGCTTTATGGCTTCTGACATCTGCCTGCACTCACATTGACGTGAAGGGGAATTCAGGTTACCTGAGTCATCTGGATTGGAATTTAGTTTAACTGAAGTAACACCCCTACTTAATCTTTATATGCAGTCTCTTATAATGCCATTTCCATTAGGCGGCCTTTAGCTGGTTTTTCCTTTTCTTTCTTTCTTTCTTTTTTTTTTTTTGCAATTTATATCACCCATTATTCAGCTTTTATCAGTTTTTATCAGATACGTTAATTTTCTTCTTTAAACTTGCCTAACAAATAATTACTTTAAAATGCAACCATTTTTTCCCTAGTTCATTTAATTCAGTTTCTTATTTTATGTTATACCCACAGACTAAAAAGTAAATTGTGCATAAAACAATACTTCTAATTTTACCACTGTCATCTTAGGTTTATGGTTCCGACTTACAAAGAAAAATGGTAATTTGGAATACTGTTATTTATTAAGAATAGTATAACCAGGAGAGAAAACAAGATGGCGGCACAGATGAACACCTAAACTGCTGCCTCGCACAACAATTTCAAAACTACAGCTAAAAGACAGAACAGACATCATCCAGAACCACAGGAAAGCTGGCTGAGTGGAAATTCTACAACTAGAAGGAAAAAGAGGAGCTCACGGAGACCCAGAGGAGCTACAAAAACCTGAGGTACAGAGATACACGCATGGAGAATGGGCAGCAGAGTGCCTGGCTGGCTTCCTCTAGTGGGAGGTAGACAGAAACTCCTGACTGCACTGAACTCCACTTCTAACTGCACTGAACCCCAGTTTCAGGCAAGACCCTGGGGACCCAGACTCATACGGGTCCCGGGAGCACACGGGATCCAAAAAAGCAGAGGTCTGGAGCATGTGCGTGCACACAGAAAGGGCTGCAGCAATTACCGAGGTACACTTGAGACCCAGGGGCCACATAGGGCGGGGCTGACTGGAAGCCAAGGCTGTCTGCTCAGCCCTGAGACTCCGCCCCATCCAAGCTCAACAGAGAGGCTTTTGTAATTTTGCAAGTCTTGTATCATAAGGCTGATTTCAGCACAGAAGTTCTCCCGGCATAGCGAAAATGCAGAGACAAAGGAACAGATCACAAAGGAAAGAAATGGAGGAAAACAAATGACTGGATATAGAGTTCAAAACCACAGTTATAAGGTTTTAAGAATTTCCTAGAAAAGATGGATAAATTTAGCAAGATTCAAGAGGAAATGAAAAAGGACAAACTAAAAGTTAAACATACACTGACTGAAATAAAAAATATTATACAGAGACCTAACAGCAGACTAGAGAAGTGCAAGAATCAAGTCAAAAATTTGAAATACAAAGAAGCAGAAAACACTCCAATGGAAAAAAAGAAGAAAAAAGAATCCAAAATATGAAGATAGTGTAAGGAGCCTCTGGGACAACTTCAGGCATACCGACATCAGAATTATGGGGGGTGCCAGAAGAAAAGAGAGAGCAAGATACTGAAAACCTATTTGAAGAAATAATGACTGAAAACTTCCCCCACCTGGTGGAAGAAATAGACTTACAAGTCTAGGAAGCACACAGAACCCCCAATAAAAGGAATCCAAAGAGGACCACACCAAGACACATCATCATTAAAATACCAAGAGCAAAAGACAAAGAGAGAATATTAAAAGCAGCAAGAGAAAAACAGTTAATTATCTACAAGGGAACACACATATGATTGTCAGCTGATTTCTCAACAGAAACTATGCAGTCAGATGGGAATGGCAAGAAATATTCCAAGTGATGAATATCAAGAACCTACAACCAAGATTACTCTACCCAGCAAAGCTATCATTCAGAATTGAAGGGCAGATAAAGAGCATCACAGATAAGAAAAATCTAAAGGAGTTCATCATAACCAAACCAGTATTATATGAAATGCTGAAAGGTACTCTTTAAGAGGAAGAAGAAAAAGATAAAGATAAAAATTAGGAACAACAAATACCTATCTATCAACAAGTGAACCTAAAAATCAAGTGAATAAAAAAATCTGATGAACAGAAGAAACTGGTGAATATAATAGAATCAGGGCATAGAAAGGAAAAGGGGTGAGGATGGTGCAGGGAGACAGTGGACAAAAATTGTACACCTATAGATGAGGACAATGGGGGGGGAGGTAAGGGCAGATGGAGGGGTGGGACCTGGGTGGAGGGGAGCTATGGGGGGAAAAAAGAGAAACAAATGTAATAATCTGAACAAAGATTTGTTAAATAAAAAAAAATAGTATAACCAGCTTGTATTTTAGGCAGATTATAAAAAGAAACCATAAAAGAGAAATGACTTTGGAAGTTTCAGAAAAAGAAAATACAGACTTACAGAGATACCTCAAATTATTTCGTGAAGGCGAAACTTGTTAGAGTGAATATGGAAATTTTTAAAAATCTCATCATGCTGTCTTATTTTCTGCCTTGAAATTGAATATCACTGCAGTTCAAATAAATTGTCACTCTTTTCAAATATTTCTATATGAACAAAAAGCTATTTCTTTTCTCATTGTCCTAAACAAGTAATCTTTTCCTTTGTAATCCTTCTCAGAGAAACCTATTTTATTCAATTTCACAGATACCATTCTAATCTAGGCCCTTCATTCCTGATCTATGAATGAACATAATCATCTCCACACTGGGCTCCCTGCCCCACTTTCTTCCTGAATCCAGCCCAACACTATTGCGGGCAGTGGTCAAAAGCACAGACTGTCTGGGTTCAAATCCTGGCTCCAGCTGAATGACCCACAGGCATGTTACTGTACCCTTCTAGTCTTCAGTTTTAAACAGTCAAGATAGGACTGGTGAAACCCTGTGGAATCCTATACCTCAGTGTTATTGGGAGATTTAAATGAGTTAATATATAAAAACACAGAGAACAGTACTTAGAACTTGATACATATTCATGATTATTAAACATTATTATATATGGCTGTTCCTCTGAGTAACAAACAATCCCCTTAGCTTTACTCCATTGTGGATACAATTGAATTCACATTAATATTAATATTTAAATTCTACAAGTGTAGTTACTTCACCTGTGGGGCTCAGAACCCCCAAAAGATCCTCTTCTGTGACATTCCTACAGTCCCTAATCTTAGACAAGTTTATAAAATTCATAATTCATAATTTGGCACAATATCTGACATCTATATTGGATTAGTTCCCCAGGGCTGTCATAACAAAGAACAACAAATTAAGTGGCGCAAAACAACAGAAATGGATGCCCTCACAGTTCTGGAAGCTGGCAATGTAAAATCAAGTTGTCAGCAGGGCCATGTGCCCTCTGAAGGGTCCAGGGAAGAGCCTTTCCTTGCCATGTCCTACCATCTGTTAGTCACTGGCAATACTTAGTACCCACAGTCTACAAGTTACATCACTCCAATTTATGCCTTCATCACAAGGCCTTCTTCCCGTCTTTCTCTCCAAATATCCCTCTACTCAAAAGGATATCAGTCATAGAATTAGGGCCTACTGCAATAACTCTCTTTCAAAACAAGGTCACATTCAAAGGTACGTGGGTTAAGACTCCAGCCTATCTTTTTGAGGAATACAATTTGACCCACAACATACGTATATCTTTTGCTTGAGGCATATAATGTACCTATGTGATGCTAGTTAATCATCATAAAATGCAGAAGCTAAAGTTAGAGATATTAAGGGGCCTATCCAAAGTGCAACACACAGATAATATACTAAAAATATGATTTCAGGTTTTCTGGATCCCAGAGCACTTCTCTTTATACCACTGAAATCTTGAATTCAGTGAGAATACTGATCTTAGTACTTAAGGAGGGTTAAGTTCTTGAGTATTCTACCAAACTCTATACTGCATTTTCAGATTCAATCAAGCAGCCAAATGAAGGTCTAGAACAGTGGTTCTCAACCTGTGGGTCGCGACCCCTTTGGGAGTCGAACAACCCTTTCACATGGGTCGCCTAAGACTATTGGAAAACACCTATTTCCCATGGTCTTAGGACAACACGCCACTCCTCGGTGTAGCAAAGTGTAGCAATGTAGTTTACTGTTGTCATATGAAGACTGTTACCCATGCTACACCACGATTCAAGACAAAATTTCATTTATTTGTAATTAGAAATAAATATTTCACAATATATAATTACATATTATTTTTGTGATTAATCACTATGCTTTAATTATGTTCAATTTGTAACAACGAAAATACATCCTGCATATCAGATATTTACATTACAGTTCATAACAGTAGCAAAATTACAGTTACAAAGTAGCAATGGAAATAATTTTATGGTTGGGGCTTACCACAACATGAGGAGCTGTATTAAAGGGCCACAGCATCAGGAAGGTTAAGAACCACTGGTCTAGAAGATCAACATATCTGGTCTGAGTTAGCTGTGGTTTCATAGCAACCATAACCTTGATAACATACAATAGGAATTTATTGTTCATTCATCCGGAGTCACCTGGGAGTTATCTATGCAGATTTGCTGTCTATGGGTAGGATCACTCACATGGGTTTCACTGGCTCTTGACTGATCTAGGCTAGACTCAACTGATTGAGCCCATCACTACTCCACATGTCGTTCATCCGTCCCCTGAGACAAGCAGCTCTCCTAGACTTGTTTTCAGGGAGATAGCAGACTTTCAAGAGAGAAGATAAGCCCCAGCGTGCAAGCCCCAGCCAAGCCTCTTCTACTGGTGCTAATATCACATTGGCCAAAGCAAGTTCCCAGTTATCAAGGGGCAGGGTTAGTCAGCAGCCCACACTGGGAGGGAATCCCAAACAACATGACAAAGGACATGGATAGAGGAAAGTGTGAAGAATTTGAGAACTTCATTGCAATTTACTGCGCTACCTTAAGATGGCCGAGGTGAATAGTTTCCTTTTCCCAACGAGCATCACGACCATAGAGCTACTGAATACTTGAAGTTCATTGCCTCACTTCTTCACCCACCAAGTGTTCTTTCTGCAGTCCTTCAATAAATTTTGAAACCTCTTGCAATTCTGTGGCTGGCTTTCACATATGGCTTGAGCATACTCAAAATGAAAGGGTCATCATTTTAGAAATATGGAAGTACTTGTAGAATAGAGAAACACATAAAATTGTTTACTGCAGCAGACGGAATAATTTACATTGAATCGGATTTCTCTCTCCTCCAGTTCCAATATTCTTCTTCATATTTCAGCAGAAGGTTAAATTTTTCATTTTGACACTGTGACTCACCCTCCTCTTCAAAAGCTTTTATCAAAACAGAGCATATTTTTAAAACCTTAGAAACAGATTCTTTTGTTCTTTACTGACAAAAATATCAGGCATTAACAGTACTCCAACTAGTGCATTCATATGCTGTTTTTCTCAGTAAACATGTTTTTCTAGATTTCTCTCCTTTGAATTTAGATTCACAATTACATTCATAAGTTCTATAATACAGTGGGCCTTTAATAAGAGTTTGTCAAATAAATAAATGAATAATTTAGCATAGGCCTAAGCATACATTAGTTCTCAACCTATAGAAGAAAGGTGATGTTGGTCATGAAATTTGTGAACAAAATTATTTCCATCCCAACTGCAGCAACCTGAAGAAATGCATGGTTTAATGATTTAAACTGGACTTGTCATCTCATCTTTATTTGGCTCGATAAAATAATCAAACTTAGCTCTGCTCCCCCTCAAGAAGTTACACCACCAATCTCTTCCACTAACACAGTATGGCAAGGAACATGTACCGGAGCTACAGCTAATAAGACTAGTAAAAATATTTAAATTAAAAAATTTTTAAAAGACTAGTATGACAAGATAAGCCATCATATTTTCAGAGTACCCTTGAGAGTACAGTCTTCTAATACTCATTGAAGTATACATTCTACTGTATCAATAAATATTTGTGACATTCTAATATCTGCCAAGCAGTATACTAGGCACCAAGTCTAAAATTGTAAGAATAAATTATGTTAAAGAGAGAGAGAGGAAAAGTTAAAGGAAAAAGAATGAAAAGCAGTCCCTACCCTCTGCTTTCTTATGTATAAGGTGGAGCTCCAAGCTTTCCTTGACTCTTGAATTATGGGGGGTCAATAAACCATGTGATGTTTTTAGCATGTGGTAAGATAGACATTCAATAAGATATATTGTAAAATAAATGGTGAAGAATGAATTAATGAGCTAAAGCCTATTTGATTTTCCTGTTTTTATTAGCTAGAAATGCTACTTTGCCTGGGTCTTTCGTTTTCTAAAATTTCCTTCAATGTCCATTTGTTAACTTGACCTGAGGAGACATAGTTGGAGACTAACGATCTGTCTTGTACATTTAATGTTCTTTATTTGAGAGATTTGAGTATGGATCCCACACAAAAGGAAAACATTAAATGAGATCCAAGAGGGTGTTCATAGATATTAATGGTACAAAGTGCATGTCTAACCTTTGCTCAGTGAGAGAAACACTCTCAGGAAAATCCCAAAGCTAGACCAACTCTGATCTCACCCTTTCGTAATGCTATTTGGTGTCTAGAAAGGACCTTGTAGCATTAGCAGCTTTTTCATAATAATCCATGCAAACCTCTCGCCGTGAGGTAGTCCCTGTGTTTTATTATGTGCTTGGTCATAAAAATGACTAATTCCAGTCCCAAGAAAGTCTGTTTCTATGGCTGGGTTTGGTTATTCTTAAAGTTTCCTTTGACTGTTTTTAGAACTAGACAACCTATTCTGGAATGACTTAATTTTAATTCATTTAATTCATAAACTGCATCTCATTCATTCATTTTTGTCATATAAAATGAGCTAGGTTATAATTCCATTCTTCAGGTGGAAGAATTTCGAAAGCGTCTCAAGGCCAAATCCCCTAAGAGTCTGCAGGCCGCATAGCCTAGGTTCCTGAACCATCTGTGTGTATTTGTATGGGTTGCCTTTCCAATTTCAGAAGTGTTAGGGTTTTGTTTGTTTTTACTTTTGAAGAAAATTGACAAGTTTAAGTTTCAGCCTATAGATTATTGTGGAATGTGCTGGCTGAGGGCCTGGGCTTTGGCCTTAGATGACCGAGTTTACATTCCTCTCTGCCAGTTACTTTTTGTGCAATATTGAATGAGTTAGTTCACCTCTTGTGTCTCAGTTCTCTGACCTGTAAAATGGAGATAATAATAGTACCTACTTCACAGGGTTATTGAGCCCATCAGTGAATTGATGCACTTTGGCACCACACAGAGTAAGTGTACAGTTAGTATTAGCTATCATCATCATCACCACCACCACCACCACCACCATCATCATCCCCATCAGCAGCAGCGGCAGCCTCTTTAGATACAGAAACTTTTACACTATTAGAAATTGTTTTTAACTCAGTAGGCCACTACGCTGTGATATTTAATAAAGTATTGCTTCAATGCACCTTTGTTTAAAAAATTTTCCCCAAAAAACATCTAAATTATAGTTGCAGATTACCCACAGAGGATCTACTCGATTCTTTATAAACTCTAAGCAATTCGGAACATTTTTTACACAGCTGTCCCCTCCATCCAAACCTCAAACTGCCAGAAAACAGACTGTATTTGGAACAACACAAAACAAAACAAAGATATTTCCACAGCTGCCATTATTGCTTAGTGGTTTCATGGAGAAACTATGAAAACTTTTTGTTTGGTTAAGGCTTTGGGGATCAAAGCTGATCAGTGGCTTTCTGAATTTTTCGACCATAATCCCAGGGCTAATGAAAGCACTTTAGTCTGTGGGGATGCTGCCTTGAGTAAGGATTTACAGGGAGCTAATTATACACTCCATTTACAAATATTTGTGACATTCTAATATCTGCCAAGCAGTATATGAGGCACCAAGTCTAAAATAGTAAGAAAAAATTCTGTTAAAAAAAGAGAGAGAGAGAGGAAAGGTTAAAGGAAAAAAGAAGAATGAAAAGCAGTCCCTACTCTCTGTTTTCCTATGTATAAGGTGGGCTCCTATCTCACCAGGCTCCACCTGAGCTTTGCTCTTTACAAACCGATTTCATTCTTGATATGCAGGAAAGGGGATGAAAAATCCATGCTTTTTCGAAAAGCTAAGCCAGCATCTGGGCTGAAGTGTTCTCTTCATGTGAGATGGTCTCATCAGTGTTTCCCATTGCTTGATATTTAAGATGCTGTGCATTTGAAAGGAGGGGCAGGGCGCCAACAGATTGGAAGGAGCATCGCTTCGATGGCAGGTCTCCAGAGGAATTATCCAGCAACTCTTGCTTGAGGATCCAGCTCAGCCCAGAGTTACCAGCTCTGTCTTCAATTCTGTGAGGGCCCTATGCATCTTTCCAGTCCATTCCTCTTCTTTTCTTAAGTTAAACAATGTACACTTCAGCAAAAAAATGTGATCTTAAATGTATTCATTGAGCACTTAGAATAAGTCTCACACTGAGCCACGTACTTTTTTAACTGCTCATCTCCACAACCTCGTACTGTTATTATCAGCCCACACTTTACAGATGGGAAAACTGAATCAGGGAGAGATTATGTTACTTTCCTAAAGGCTCACAGCTAGTTGCTGGAAAAGTTGCGATTTGAATGCAAGTAGACTAGCCCTCATGTGGACTCAATGAACCCCTATGTAACGCCCCTTTCCAGTTTCAGCACTTGTTAGGCCTAGAGAGGCAGGTGATATTACGAGAATTGAGATTAGAACAATGTGCCCTTTTTTACCAAGCAGAACTAAAAAAAAAGATGTTATTTCTACCCATGGGCACAGACAATAGTGTGGTGAAGGCCAAGGTGGGGCCTGGGTAGAGGTGGGCAAAGGGGAGGTGGGAAGGGAATGGGAGACATCTATAAGAGGGTCAATGATAAAAAATTTAAATTAAAAAAAAAAACACAAGATAAGTGAAAATGCCCATATCCGAAGACCTAATTCAGGCAGAAATAAAATGCCGCCAGCTCTGCAGGAGCAGAATCATAGAGATTGTATCGGAAGTAACAAAAGACTCAAAATTCCAATTAGGACAGCGAGAACCAATAGGAATCTACCTCAGCTGCCTCTTAACCTCCACCTCCACTCTCCGTTCACGGCTCATACCCAGAGGACACCTCCAGCTGCCTCACAGCTGTCAGTTTCCTCAATGCTCTTGAGGTTCTGACTCATTTCTACTTTTTTTCTATTTCTGAGTCTGTCTTTTCTTAATGAATCTCCGGGCTGCTAGGTTACCTCTGAAGGAGGAATGTGACCTCGGAGGAGCTTGGAATGGAATCACCCCAAGACATGGGGCTTGTCAGCAGAGAGAGTAAAAAGCATTCACCGTGATCGTAACTATCAGTTTTTGTGTCTCCCATGTGGGGGGGCACTGTGCCAAGCTCATTACCATGCCATCTCATTTCTCCCATGCCCCACCCTGTCAGGTAAGCATCATTTCTTCCGTTTGAAAAATGCAGAAGCAAAGAATGAGAGAGGTTTAAGTAACTGGCCCTAAGGTGTATCTGCCAGGATTTCTTTGATTGCAGCTTACAGAAACCTACTCTGACAAAAAGAAGCAGAAGAGGGATTTGCTGGCAGTATGCGGATAGCTCCCCGCATTCACAGAGAACCAGAAAACCAGACAAAAACGGGACAACTCCCAGCATCATCAATTACTCACATATCCTGTCTGATGTTTCTGTTGGAATAAATGGGCTGGACCAGACATTTCTGTCAGACTTTAGTCCTTTCTCAAGACTCAAATCCTAGGAGAGTCATGGTCCTGGCTTGGCTAGGAAAGGACAGTAGACCTACATTTGTATGCCCATCAAGAGGCATTACACAGGGGGGATTTCTGCTCCCCCAAGGGAAACCATGTGCTGGTAGGAAGGAGGATGGCAAACTAATACAATCTATATCCTTGATATTTCAAAATGGCAGAAACTGAATTTGAACCCAAGCAAAGCCAAAGCACTTTTCTGGATGTTTGTGGAGGGGTGAGACGGAGGTTAGGAGAACTGATGAGAGTTTCTAGGGGTTCAATGTCTTTAACTAAACTAACAAGGGACAGAGCCCAGTGCCGGGTACAGAGGAAGAGCTTGATAAGTTCTTAATTGCAGGAGTAAATCAGAAAGATGCTGAAGAAAGCCAGGAAAGCTGACATTCTGATTCTCATTCGCCCTACCTCCTCCTCTGCTTGCCATCCTTAAAGCTTATCTGTCTGAACCATGCATTGCTTGAGGGTCTGAGTGGAATTAAAAACCTGAGCTCTTCTTTTCTTTATGAAAGCAGAAATCATCAGCGTGGTTCCCATGGCACTGAACAGCAAGCAGCCTATCTGATCTACCTGGGTCTAGGCAGACACACCATCCCCTTTGTGAGTGATGGGGAGAAGGAAAACCACAGCGCCCACAGACTGCCACCCTACTTGCAGAAGCAACCTGGGTGATTCTTACAAGGAAGGGCTGTGGGCCTGGTATCTCATCCTCTCTTCCCAATTCAGAACCTCGGCCTACCACACGCAGCAGTACAAAGGGATGCCCTGTGCTGGTGAACCAGAAAGGAAGGGTCAGATGACTGGGAATCAGAAGGAGAGCGCCATTCTCATGTCTGATTTCTCTGTTGGAGCCGCCTTGGCTCTGAAGATGGAAGAGGGGACTTTTGATTTTCAAAGCACCACTTGTGCCTAATGTGAAAAATAAACGCTGGAGGAGCCATACCTTTTCTGTTGACCCCCATTGATCCGGTGACCAGTGGCATTCACAGGGCCGTACATCATTGGACTTGGAACAATTTAATGTTCATTTAGGTCCAAATGAGACTTCAGCTGTGAGATTAAGAGGCTCCGAAAACCACTAAGTTCATTTTTGTGATTTGCAAGGTCAAGCTCCAGCCGTAATAGCTCAAAGGAGTTCACTACTGAAGTAATCAGGAAGCTGCTAGAACAAAGATGAGGGAGATCCCAGAAAACAACAGCCCATCAAAGAAGCTGACTGTTACTCTAGGCCAGTGGTTCTCAATCTTTCTGATGCCATGACTCTTTAATACAGTTCCGCATGTTATGGTGACCCCCAACCATAAAACTATTTTTGGTGCTACTTCATAACTGTAATTTTGCTACTGTTAATGAATCATAATGTAAATATTGGTGTTTTCCGATCGTCTTAGGCAACCCTACTAGGGGTTCTCAACCTGTGGGTCACGAGATTAGAAAGGTTAAGAACTGCTGCTGTAGAGCCTACGACCATCGGAAAACACCGATATTTACATTACAATTCATAACAGTAGCAAATTTACAATTATGAAGTAGCAACGAAAATAATTTTATGGTTGGGGGTCACCACAACATGAGGAACTGTATTAAAGGGTTGCAGCATTAGAAATGTTGAGAACCGCTGCTCTAGGAAAGGAAAAATTTTTTTGAAGGCCAACCATATTCTTCTAAGAAACTCAAAGTGGAACTACCATTCAGACCCTTAGATGCTTGTTTTGTGTCCCTAGCACAGGGCTTGGGAGAAACTAGCTAGACCTCCTCTCTCTCATGAATTAAAAAGTATATTAAATCTGCTCACAGAAGAGAAAAAGGGCAATAATGCTTTGTAATCTTGACCCAGAGTTTCCTTCGATCTCAAAGACATCACCAGTTCTATAGTTCTTTTTTAACAGTGAGAACTACAGGTAGGAAGGATCTATAACTTGGATAATTCAAAGATCATTACTATTTTTTCAGTAATGTACTTAAACCAAGATCATAGCACAAGGGGTATGCTACAGACATAGTAATTATGCTCCATGAGGAAAGTCCAATTAGAGAAAATGGAGAATTTCTCAGTGTCTCATAGTTCATGAGATGCTCAACTTCCTACCCTTTCTCACTATATATCTCAACTCAAAGTAATTCAAAGCACAACTTTTGGCAGAAATGTCCTTTCTCATGCACTTATAGTACTATCATTGTTTTTTTGCCTGTTTGAAAAGAGAGGAATGGCAAGGAGTAATTATCATTTTAAAGGAAGCTGGGTTTTTATATGCCCACTGACTATGTTATAATTACCCTCAGAGCTTGGAAAGCAGTAACTTCTTCCTGAATTTTCTTTGAAGTAGGGAACATAAAATAATTTTGAACAACAATGAAGAAGAAAAACAAAACCCAAGCCATACTTAAGAACTGTCTTAACTAATAGAACAGTGATTCATTTAATCATAGTGATGGTTAAAATAAAAAACTATTTAGCTACACAAGATTCTGTCATCCACTAATTTAATAGACTCTTGGTGAGCATGTACTTACTATGAGCCAGATCTCTCCTTCCAGGCACTGAGGATACAGTAATAAATGAGACTGTCACTGCCTTCATGGGCTTACACCAAGAAGGGAATACAAACCACAGACATGTTACCAACCAGTTAATGCCACCTTTTATGTCTTGAAAAGAACACTAAGGAAAACAAAACAGATTAATGTGGTAAAGCATATGAATCCCTTACGCTTTGATAAAATGAATTGTGATTTTATTTTTCATGTTTTTTTCCTATTATTATTTCCCTTTCTTGTCATTTGAGTTATTCAATTTGCTTTTCTGACCTGAATAAACATTACCAATGACTGTATGTCCTCTGGGATGGATTGTATGAGTCTAAATTAATATCAGTGTACTTCAGTACGTTTTATTGCAGAACTCATGCCTCAGCAAACTAAGGGTTTTAAAGTCAATGAGTTGCAGAAATCTGGTAGCAAGCTTTGCTTTTACAAATCACACACACAACAACAAAAAAAAACATTTTTACTAGTATACCCAAGAAAATAGAAATATATGTTTTTAATAATTCTAATAGATGTTGGGTATAATGCTTAAAGCATATATACACAGTCACAATGTCATGAACATGAAAAAGCAAAATAGTGGCAGAGAAGTGAATTATAATCCTAACTAAAGAAGTGGAGTTAGCTTTGGGCACATGAAGTGGGAAGGGTGACTGAAACATGACAGATGTCAGTTCTATCCCATTAGTGGCAGCATCAATTCTTAATTAACAGCTATTGTAACAAATATGTTTTACGCTAATACAAACTCTTTAAATTCCTTTTATTTATTTAAAAGCAATTCACTAATAGGAGCAAAGAGATTCTGGAAAAGAAAAATTCAGTCATAATCCACCAATTCAAATTTGGCTTGAGACTCATTCACTACCAACTCTGACCAGAATTGCCAACAAAATGAGGGAATTTGTATTGTTTTGTTTCCTTTGATTTTTCACCCTCATGAAAGTACTTGTCACTGAAATGGACAGGAAGTCAACAGGAGAAAAGGAGAGAAGCAAAATCTCACTTACTCCACTGGTTGACTAAACAATCCCCAGATTAGAGTTGAGCCTTTAAAATGAGCTCAACTCAGGACTATTATTTTATGGAAGAAAAACAAACAAACAAAAAAAAGACACCAGAAATTTCATAAAAGTGAACAGGATTGCTGCAATCTTCCTAAAATTCCCATCTCTAAATGAAACAACTTAGTCACATTTCATAGCCTTAGAGTGTTAGGAGAGTGAGAGCGAGAGAGCGGGAATCAAAGCTAAAGCTAAGAAAACCTAGAAAAACAAATCTCATAGCTAAGTAGAGAACACTGGCTAATTTCTGCAAGAAAGGCTCCTAATGGCATTAGCAGCACTCAGTTCTTCAATTCAATGGAAAAGGATAGTCTCCACTATGATATAAATAGGAATGAAGGCCTGGTCTTCTCTCATTTGGGGAAACTGAAAATGAACGTGTAATAGGTGACATTACAGAATCACTATTGATTTTCTGAGATGTTATCATTGCACGATGGTTACCAGATATTTGTCCTTATTTTGAGAGCTGTGTGCTGAAATGTTAGCGTTAAAGTGTCACGATGTCTGACACATTTATATGACTCAGTAGAAATAAAATACACATCCCATAAAGTAAATGTGACAACATGAAAACAAATGTTGAATGAAAGTGGTGGCTTTGCAGGTTGCATTTCTTGTTCTATTCCTTCAGCTTCTCTGTATGCTTGAAAATTCTCATAGTATTCAAAATTGGAAAAAAAAAAAACTCAGTACAAAAGAAATAATAACACTGTGGCTTCCAATGAAGTGAAAAGCACAAATATACAACTAATTATACAATAAGACAGAGGAAATACATGCCAAAATTTAACTTCGGTTGTTTTTTTTTTGCTTGTTTATTTAAGCATTATCAGGTATGAAGAAAATAGTAACTGCCTCTAACTTCGGGAAAACAGAAGACTTCACAAAGTGTTACATAAACCCTTGAAAATGAAAAGATTTGAACAGGCAGTGAAGAGTGAGAAGCCCTTGCCTACAGAAGGGCAGCATCAGGAAAGGCAGAAAGATGTTAACAGATACAAAGTGTTTGGGGAAGGACAGTGAACAGAAATCTAGTGTGAATGAAGTCTAGACAAGGTGAAGGTAGAGTTGAGCCAGTGGGTTGAGGCCAGTCTGTGAAGGGCTTCAAATGTCCTAATCACGACTTCGAACTTCACATGCTAGGTAAAAGAAAAAACTTTTGAGGTTTGTTCATTTTACTTCCTGGCTTTTAGCAGAAGAGTGAGACCATCATTTACATGTTTCCTCTACACTTATGTTTAAAATGTTCCAAGGAGAAGTTATCACCTCATATATATGCAGTTCTACGTGTGACTTTTGCACTAACTCACTCCATTATCGCCACTTCCCAATGAGGTCAGTCCTGTTATCACTGTTCCTATTTTATAGAAGAGGAAACAGAATTGCAGATCCCTCATTGTGGCAGAGTGAGGATTAAAACCTAGCAGATGGGCTCTTTTTAAGAGAAAAATAGAGCATAGAGGTAGAGGTAGAATCCCGTTCTTAAAACGACACCTGGAGAAACTATTATCCATGGAATGTTATTGAGGCTAAAATATGTAGACATATCATTTTAATTGTTCATTCTATAGAAGTATAGAAATGATTATATGTTTATTTATAATGATATGAATTATATCATAGAAGTATATATAACATGTGCACAGAGAGGAGTTATAAAGACAATGCTCTCTATCTCATAGTTATGGAAGCGGAATATGATTATAATTTTCATCCCTATATCAGAGTGGACAAAAGGGAGCTAAGGCAAAAGGAATAGAATTTGAATCTGGAAAAGTGTGAAAATTTAAATAAAATTATCCCCCTCAGGCATAATTGCTAAATCACCCAGCTTTAGGAATTCCAGGTCAGTCTAGGCCAGTGGTTCTCAACCTTCCTAAGGCCGCGACCCTTGCATATAGTTCCTCATGTGGTGGTGACCCCCAACCATGAAATTTTGCTACTGTTATGCATTATGATGTAAATATCTGCATTTTCTGATGGTTTTAGGCGACCCCTGTGAAGGGGTCGCGACCCACAGGTTGAGAACCACTGGTCTAGGCAATTGAAAATGCCAGCCCCCTCCATCCCACCTGCCCTCTTTGACAGAGGCAAGCATGAAATTCTCTGCAGCGGTGAATCTGAACTTACAAACATTTCCTTTAGCCTCAAGAGGACATGGCTATTGATAAAATGTTCCTGATATGATGGACAACAACTCAGTCCAGTCATTGTTTATGGGTTGGTGGTAGGGAGAACATCCCTTGAGAGAGTAAATCTCAGATTCTCCTTCGGAAGGATTGATTTTTTTGAAATATTAATATTTGTGTCTTCCCTTGCATTGTTCCCTCTCACTTTTCCAAGTCAAACAGGCAGGTGGAAAATAGAGATTGTGCAACACACTTCCTGCCTTCGCTTTTGGTTTCAAAAGTCTAAGTTGGTTGAGGAGGTGCAACAAGAGAGGGGAAGGAAGTCACGAAGACCGAGATGAGCACAGGGGAGGGTCTCCTGAGCAGTGGGGACTGGTGCTCTGCTTCTTGGACGGTCCCAGGCAGAGAGCAAAGCCTCAAAGGCAGGTCACAGTGGTGTTCCTAGGAAGACCATGTCCTAAGCTCTGAGGTTTGCATCACTGTCAACAATTCTTTGGCCCCAAATGAAATGGAAACAGAGCCACCTAATCTTAGGGAACCACATGGAACAATGCATATGGGAGGACGAAACTTCTCCAATGGCTTGGCACCACCAAAGACCTTGGAACCTTAGCATGACCCCAGGGGAGGAAGAGTCTCAAGAAAGACAGAGGATGAATTTCCTGCCAGCCCAGAAGATGGCCCTCACATGCCAAATTGTACAGGGCAGGGCAGGGCAGGACAGGACAGGACAGGACAGGGCACGAAAGGACAGGACAGGACAGGACAGGACAGGACAGGACAGGACAGGACAGGAAAGGAAAGGAAAGGAAAGGAAAGGAAAGGAAAGGAAAGGAAAGAAGGAAAGGAAAGGAAAAGAACGCTTTTTTGCCTCCTTCAAGTTGGGAACTGAGGGTCATACTGTTACAACTATAATCTTTTTTAATGCAAATGTGTCCAAAGCCTCAGAAGAGTTGATGAGAGAGTTTAATGTCTTTTTTTTTTCTTCCCAATGTACTTGGTCGAGAGAGAGAGAGAGAGAGAGAAGGAGAAAAAGAAAAAAAGAGAAAAATAGGTAGAAAACCAAACATTAAAGTGAAAGCCAACTTAGTAGCAGCTGCCTATAGATTGGAATTTGAAGAAGACCAGAAAAATACTACAAACTGTTCTGTTTTTGCCTAAAATTGCATTATTAACAAATATACCAGAGTCTTCCAAATTTGTGATTTCTTTAAATATGTAAATATTCTTGAGGACAGTCAAGAACAAAAAAACCTTCTCTTTTCTCTATGACAAGAGGGGTTGAATCTTCACGAAATAAGAGGCTGGTGTTTAGGACTCCTGAAATAGGTAAACATAGAATAGAACAAGGAATAGAAGTGGGCATATTATAGACCCATGAAAAATGATGACTATATTGTGATTTTGCATCAAGCCCTCACCAACATTAAATTGATAATATTTCTCAAAGTAACATAATATTGATAAACTTAATATATATTTAAAAATAATTTTTAATTTCTTACATGGGCACAGACAGGTAGGCTTTCTTGGGAAAAACTGCAATTTAAAAAAAATACAACTGCAGCCGAAACCGGTTTGGCTCAGTGGATAGAGCATTGGTCTGCAGACTGAAAGGTCCCAGGTTCGATTCCGGTCAAGGGCATGTACATTGGTTGCGGGCGCATCCCCAGTAGGGG
>JAAGEH010000125.1:24840557-24931616 GCA_011751065.1 Lasiurus cinereus | reverse complement strand
AAATACAACTGCAATTTTAATGACCAACTTCTTGTTTGAACTCAATGATCATTAAAGATCCTGCCAACACTGATTCTAGTTCAGTAGTTTGGGGAATGTTTGATTACCAGTAAGTTAGATGATTATTAGGTTCAAGAAAAGTATTGACATCCTAATCAATTTGCCTCAGTGGATAGAGCATCGGCCCACAGACTGAAGGGTTCAATTCCAGGCAAGGATATGTATGTTGGTTGCAGGCTTGATCCCCGGCTCTGGATGGAGTGTGCAGAAGGCAACCAATCAATGTCTCTCTCTCTCACATCTATGTTTCTGTCTCTCCCCCTCCCTTCCATTCTCTTTAAAAATCAATGGAAAAGCCGAAACTGGTTTGGCTCAGTGGATAGAGCGTCCGTTGGTCTGCGGACTGAAAGGTCCCAGGTTCGATTCCGGTCATGTGCATGTATCCTGGTTGTGGGCACATCCCCAGTAGGGGACGTGCAGGAGGCGGCTGATCAACGTCTCTCTCTCGTCGATGTTTCTAACTCTCTATTCCTCTCCCTTCCTCTCCGTAAAAAAATATAATATATTTTTAAAAAATCAATGGAAAATATCTTCAGGTGAGAATTACCAAAAAAAAAAAAAAAAGTGATGACAGCAGAGTGTCCTATTGAAAGGAGAAGTAACACCTTTATTATTGTGCTTGAGTCAGGAAAAGACTTACATGCCTTTAAAGGTATCTCCCATGTCCTTTCGTTGCCTAGTAAATTCTATTAGAATGCTGGAGTAATGACTCACCGGGCAGGCCACTTAAAACACAAAGCAAAATAAAATACCATCAATACCAATCTGAGCAGAGCATCGGCCCCCGCTTGCTCAGCCCTTGTCCTCTTCCCATAACTGTTTGGCCTTGAGCATCCCCAGTCCGCTCTGACCTGGCCTCAGAGAGTATGTAAGTTATATCTCTACTGCTGCTGTCTCTAATAGGTCCCCACTTCCCCAAGTCCCTGAGGCACCCATGAAACATATGACCTAAGCATCCCTAACTGTCCCTTCATATACGTGCCATGGCCCCAGCTGGTTTTCTGTCCTCTCTCACATTTTCACTCCAGTTCTCTGAGGAAGGGGGCCTGAGTCGGACTTGGAGCAGGCTTGACATAGCTCCCAACCATGATCGGATGAAACTGTATGGATTTTGAGGGAAAGGTGAGGAAGTGGAAGGAATGTGTACTGTGTGGCCAGATGGCAGCCTGGAAAATTACATTTTATAAAAATAGCTGGCTGCATCAGTGTTTTGGATTCCAAATGGTCTCCCATTACCTTGCCATGGAGAGGAAAAATGTATTTCCCTCCCCTTAAAACTCAGCGAGCCTGTGTCACTGCCTTCATGAACAGAATGCTGAGAAAATTAAACTTCATAGGCAACTTCAGAAGGGAGGTTTGAAAAGGAAAGCACAGTGCTGCCCGACTCTCTGTTTTGGGATGCTCACCCTTGGAACACAGCCACTGTGTGGAGTGAATGCCCAGACTGCATGAAGACAGAGTGTGGGGATGCCTAGCCTCCAGTCTCCCCAAGTTTAAGATATCCAAATAGCCTGAGTCAGCCACCAAGCATGTGACTGACAGACAGAACCTATAGATGACTCTAGCCCCGTTATCCATCACCTCCATTTCTTGAGTCTTCCCTCTGAAGTCCCAGCTACTGTGGAGCAGAGGCAAACTAGCCCTGCTGTTTCCTGGCGGAATTCCCCACTACAGAATCCAGGAGCATAATCAATGGTGGCCCCAAGCCAGTATGATGTGGAGACATTTGCTGCACAAAAATAGACAACCAGACCATCCATAAGGGATATGTGTGCCCAAGGTGTAACCGTTCTTATAATTCTAGCATCCTTTTGGTTGTCATTTTTTTTAAATATATTTTATTGATTTTTTACAGAGAGGAAGGGATAGATATAGAAAGTCAGAAATATCGATGAGAGAGAGACATCGATCAGCCGCCTCCTGCACACCCCACAGTGGAGATGTGCCCACAAGCAAGGTACATGCCCCCAACTGGAATGGAACCTGGGACCTTTCAGTCCACAAGCCGACGCTCTATTCACTGAACCAAACCAGTCTCGGCTCTAGCATCCTTTTGGGAATGTGTTAAAAATGAATACCAAGAGCTAAGTTCGAGGGTGAAAGCTGCATCAGATGAGCATCCAGATGCGTAGGCACATTTCTAAGAGCAGGTTGAACGCTTGCTTCTGAGGCTCTGCTTTCTTAGCACCAGATATGATGGTCAGAACATACTCTTTTCTCCCTTTCCCAGAGATGAGAGAGCAACTCCAGGACCACATCCCACTGTCCACCCTCAGAAATAGTTCTTCGCAAATCCAGGCACGGGCTGGAAACTGCTCTCTGAAAACACCAAGAATTTCTTTTCATACCCACAATATTATGTGTCACGTGACCTCTGCCAGCACTCCCACTATGCAAGACAAATTATAAATGCTGCTGTTACCCCGTTGAAGACCACTGTTTGCTTGCCATGCATCTTGGTATTCATTTTAACTTAGCTCTTGGTATTCATTTTAACACATTCCCCCTCTTGATAGGACTCCATATTCTCTTTAGAGAATGACCTTGTGGTGGTTTGAATGATTGGCCACAACTCTCTACCCCTCCCTGTATCCACACCCTTTGTCAGGTGATTTTATTATTCCTCCCGCTAGAGGCAAGAAATATTTCCCCAGCCTCAAGGGTGTTGGGCGTGGCACTGTGATTTGCTCTGGCAAATGAATGCCAGTGAAAGTAAAAATGTGCTGGTCTGAGCTGGTTTTAAAAAGCAGCAGGTGTCCATTTAGCTTGCATCTCTGTCATCACTGTCAGTCACCTAACAACAGAAGACTGTGACACCCTATCAGTGGTCCCTAAAAAAGAATGGTTTTCACTACCAAGATGCCCAGAAAATCTCGGGTTTTTTTCTGACACCTGGTTATTCTGCCTTCCTTTAATCCAATCAAGCACTCTGTGTCCTTTTAATAGATTCCCTTTTTGCTCAGGTTAATCACTATTCATGTCCATTACTAGCCACTGAAGTCCAGTTGCTTATACAATGAAAGAAACATAATACCAGTAGGGATGTTAGGAACAAGCCTGTCTATTGAAAGAAATCTATATCTAATCCTCCGTAAGCAAAAGAGCCTGCTTCAGAAGAAAGCAGCTCTGGAAAGAAGAAAAAAAAAAGGAACTGGATGTTAAAAATTCAACCTTTCTAAAGCATCCTTGGAGATGAGGGTGAGACTATGGAATGAAAAAGGAACAACATTTGACCTCACCCAAAAGAGCCTTATTTGCTTGATGTTTATGCAAAAGCCTCTATATTCTTCACAAAATGGGATTTGTATCACGGCTGGGCAATTAAGAAAAAGAAATACTCTAGTAATCAGTTACAAGCTTTAGTCCTTCCTGCTTGCCAACTAAAGTAACTAAATCCCTAATCAGTATGCAAAGAGTGCACACACATAAAACACATACACACACACATACACACACAGTAAGACTTCCTAGCAAATGCAGTCAAGAGAACAAAGTAATCAGAAATACCCGAGATATTTCACACAACGTGACCCGAGCTCCACACTGTGATTATTTCTGGGGCTATTATATGTTATGTTATTTTTACACTAGTTTCAACAAGCCCCGGTGTGTTTCCCAAGTGTAATCAATCACCTTTCATTATTTTCAGGTTCCTCTCAGCTGTTACCCTTGGCATTGGGGTAACGGTGTGGAATTTCACAGCCGAAGCAGACACGTGGGCTAGGGTGGCATTTCCATTTCTCAGTCTCGACAGGATGTGGAAAACAGGGCTCGCTGGCTGCGTTCAGCCATTCATCCTGCAGGAACAGCATCCCTCATCTGTTGCTTGCATTCCCTTCGCTACAGAAAGCTTCCCTTTTATTTTTCTGTACTTTATAAGACATGAGATTTTATTAAAGTTTAATGTTAATCCAAAGCACTGAAGTTTGACCTCATTATTCTCATTTTTCATTTCATGGAAAACAAAGCAAAAAGAAGCAGGAAGTAAATTCTTACGAGCTTCACCTCAAAGTACCTTCAGCTCTGGGTTTCAGAATCCTAAAATGCGTTAAATATTCAAAGCTAACAGGGGGAAAGAATCCCAAAACTAAACCCACAATGGGAAACACATGCTAAGACTTTTATAAGACACTGTCCTTAAGCATTTTTCTTCCCTGCCAGAGTGTAGACTATGATACAAAGAGCAAGCCCTATCTTTAGATCAAAGTTGGAAATTTCAAACCTACTTGTTAGTATAGAGATACAGAATATATGTGAACCAGAAAAAATGTATAGACTTAGTAAAAAATGGGTGTGAAATATTTCTCTAAGTAGAAGACTTCCTGTCTAGAAGGATGGGGGCATTCCTGCACTAACGGTGCATCAAGTACAAAATATTGGTGGAAGGGCCAGAACTGGGAAGTTTATATACATTTACAGCATCTGATATGCCCATGTCTGCTCTTTCCCATTGCTGGGTCCTAATTATTAGGGCTATATAACGTAAGATTACCACTATCTAGTTCATTTAAAAATGTACCTGCTAAAACATACCTAATGTATGCAAAGCAATCTTCCAATTTCTGGCCAATTTTGAGACTTAGAGGTCAGCAGGATGCAGTTTCAGTTTTCCAGGAGTTGCATAGTGAAGTGAAAATCAATACAGCAGTCACCCAGTTACAGTGCAGTTAAGAACCACAGAGCAAGACAGATAAAGGGCTTTGTGGTGTCAGAGGAAGAAGAAAGCATACATGCTGAGGGAGAATCAGAGACAGCTTCCCATGTGGCTGAATTCTGAGCTGCCCATGGAATCCTGCTGGCTGAATGGGCCCAAGCATGGGTTCTGTTCAGTTCAGATGATTTAAAAAAAAAAATATTTTCTGTAAATGTTTTGCCAACATCGAAAGTTTGGAATATTTATAAATTATTTGAATTCTGTTTTTCTTTGCAAAATCAGATCTGAAAATTCTGGGTTCACCTTCCAGTTGGGCAACTACTTAGAGTGGAAGACTAGCTGTCTCTCTTTCTTTTTTTTATTGATTTCAGAGAGGAAGGGAGAGGGAAAGAGTGATAGAAACATCAGTGATGAGAGAAATTATTGATGGGCTGCCTCCTGCACACTCCACACTGGGGATTGAGCCCACAACCCAGGCATGTGCCCTTGGCCAGAATCAAACCAGGGGCCCTTCAGTCCAAAGGCTGCCACTCTACCCGCTGAGCAAAACCAGCTAGGGCCTGGCTGTCTCTTTAAACACATGTCCTCCAGTTGGCTAGAGTCCCTGATACTGGCCCGTTTCATTGCTTCTTTTGTCTACCTGCTCCTATATGCAGGTGAGCCTGTATTGAGGAAAAATAGGATGTCAACACACAGAGCTGAAATGGAAAGACCAGAGCAAAGGTGCAGAGGCAGAAATATACAGGTTATGCTCAGGGAAATATGAACAATATACTTGAGTTCAAGAATAAGATAAATTTAAAAGTAGACAAATGGTGACTGGGACAAGAGATGGTGGATTCCACCGATTCCTTCTAATGCCAGGATGAAGCAAACTGACTTAATTTGGTCAAAATGTGAAGTCAATTAAGAATGTTAGATCCCGGAATGGCACCTATCTCAGGAAGCTTTCAGAATAAGTAAAGCAGATTATCAGACAGAAGTTCAGATAATTAAGTGGCAGAGGAATGGGAAAAATGGCACAGATTTGGTGAACTTGGGAACTGTTAGATAGGGTGATGCAGAAGGACATCAATGAAGTGGGTAGGCAGAGAGAAAGAAAAATTGAAAATCCCTCTATGGCTAGAATCTCAAGCTCAAATATCTTTAGATGGAGACATGTAACAGAAATATGCTAAGTAGCAGGTACAAAATTTCAAGGATTGATGGAGAGATTGATGAACTGGGAAATTTATGTTAAAAGTCAATTTAGAAAATCAAACAAACAAAAGTGAACCCATCAAACAAAACCTGTCAATGTGACAATCAGCCAGCTACCTGCCACCAGCCTTGAAACTGGTAAACAAATGAAAAGGCATGTTCTTGCTTCATCCTAATAGAAATGGCTACCAGGCCAGAGTAAACACATGTATGAAGCTCAGGAGAGAGAGAAAGACATGCGTTTTGGTTTGGGAATTAAAAGAATCTCAGGATTGAGGACTGTAATGTTCAGGGACTCAATGGAAGAAAATGAGAACTGAGGGGAGAGGGTAGGAGGAGAACAGAGGCATCTCCATGGTGGAACCTTAGGGAACACCTGTTCCCTGGGGATGAGAAAAGGAAAAAGAGGCTGAGAAGTGAATGGAGAAATAGGCAGTGAAGTGAGATCATAGTGTCATGAAAAAATATAGGAGGGAAATGTTCAAGGAAGTGGAAATAATCTTCAATATGAAATGTCAGTATAAAATACTGCCCCCTTCTCAAAGACTCATTTATTTAAAGTGCTTTTCTCACCAAAGTGAACATTTCTGCATTAACTTTCTACAAAGTCCAGTAAAAAGAATTTCATCTATTCCTAGGTCTTTGTGGCCTTCCCCTTTGCCTCAGGGCAAGTTCCCATACCTACATTATTGGAAATAAGCAAAATTATGTCTTTAACTGCCAACTTGCCCCTGATGTGAGCAAATGCAGGTGAGACAGTGTGTTCTACATGATCTCTCAGAATCCTACCTGCTGTCTTTTTGGTGGCGTGTGGAACTGCCCAGAGTAACTGCATTTTCAAGGGCATTACTCACCTCTCCCTGGGAAGCTAGGAAGCAAGTGGTGAGAGTAGCAAGATGCCGAAGTAAGCAGAAAAGCTTCCCTGCATGCAGAGACAGAGGGGAAGTCAGGACAGGTGATAGAATACGTGGACCTCCCTCTCAACACTGGAAATCTAGAATCAAATCCACTTTATGAATCCCACATCATCACTGAAGACAAAATTACACTTAAGTCACTCAACTTGTATCCAGATGACACTGTGCAGGGTTAGCGGTTTTGCTTCAAAAATAAATAATTGTACTCCTTGCTGGGTTCCAAAGATGAAAGAGTGAATAGGCACGACATACTATTTTATATATTTTTTAAGTTGATTTCAGAGAGGAAAGGAGAGGGAGAAAGAGAAACATCAATAATGAGAGAAAATTATTAATCAGCTGCCTCCTACACACCCCACACTGGGGATTGAGTCTGCAATCCATGCAAATGCCCTGAGCAGGAATCTAACAGTGACCTCCTGGTTCATAAATCAACACTCAACCACTGATCCACACTGACTGGGCTAGCTAGTTATTAATAACTAGAGGCCCAGTGCACAAATTCATGCACTTTGAAAGGAATTGAGGGCCATGAGGCTGAGGCAGGAACAGGGGGTCTCAGGCCATCCTCTGCAACCCTGCCCAGCCCCTCCTGCTGTGGACCCTGGTCCCATCTGCTGGCAGCCCTGCTCCTGTCCTCACTGCCCCCACACACTGATGGCACTGGCCCCACTCATACCCACTGATGACGCAGAGTGATTAGGGCTGGTGCCAAGCAATTGGTGTGAGCAGCAGCTGTTGCCCATATCACCCCTCAGGAGCAGTGGGAGGTGGAGAAGCCCTGACGGGAAATCGGGGCTGGCAGCCGCCACTCACACCTGCTGACAGCACTGAGTGATCGGGGCCAGCACTAGGCGCCAGCAGCCGGTGCGAGCAGGACCAGCACCAGCAGCAGGTGCAAGTGCCTGACCATACCATGGTGCACGAGAGTAAAGAACGTTCACTAACCACCAGAGCCTCGCCCCAATGACAGCGACTGATGCCTGCCATGTCCCACACTCTGCCACCTGCTGCTAATGCCCGCCATGTTCTGCACACACACGCCCCCTCGTGGTCAGTGCATGTCATAGTAACCGGATGTTTGGTTGGTTGGTTGTTCAGTTGTCCCGCCATTCGGTTTATTTGAATATTAGAGTTTTATAGAGAGAGATAGGACAGGAACAAAGGGAAAGCCAGAAATTATGAGTATGGTCATCCGGACAGCTCCACTAGGAAACTGCAACTTCACACTCCTGAGGGAATTGGTCCATTTCCTGTAGATCACCAGGGGAAGGAACTAGACAAGGGGAAGATGGGTGCATACACAGCAAGGTGAGCTGACATTAGGAAGGTGCCTATCAGTCAAACCTGGGACCAAAGATCATTGCCTAGAGGAGGTAAGGCCACTGCAAGCCCACAGAAATTTGAGGGTACATAATACCCCCAAAGGAGTTCACTCTCTTGGCTCTTGGCTCTGGACTATGGACTCTTGTGGCTCTCTTGCATTTGCTCATGTTCCCTTCATAGCCATGTGGCCCTGCAGACCCCACATGCAATGGGCTGGTGAACTGCAGTGGGGAGCACAATCTAAGCTAGCCTGGTGCTGGAATGGACGATGTCCTAACATAGAATGAAAACTCTGGCCAACAGCTTTGTCCCCAGCTCTGCTGAAGCCACAGCTACGCTTCTATGGCAGGATGGAGGGAAACGGGGCCTTGGAAACTCAGGGGTATAATTCCACAAAAAGAAAGCTTTCTACAATATCTCGTCCCTCCCATGCAAGTCTCAGAAAATTCTTCTTCCTGGAACATCACATGAGCTCCCCACCCATGACATCTTCATTCTAGCCTATCAAAATATTTTCTCTACCTGAAACCCAATAGCCTTTCAGGAGAGTAAGAGACTAAGCAACAAAGAGAAATAAATTTGTCTTCTTCCAAGTAAAGAAGCAAGAGATGAGTTTCTCAAGTGGGCTCCACTAACTCTTCTAGAGCTGGAGTTGATATTGCACAGTTTTACAGATTTTGTTGGTGGAAATGCGTTTGTTGCTTAGTTTCATTTTGCTATCTTGTTCCACAGTAAGAAAAGTCACACCACTGGAAAAACTATTAGAGTCCTGGGGTGTTTGCCTGCTTTGATATTCACACAGTGGAGCCGACATGAAATAAAAGATAGTACTGTAAACAGCAAATGTAAAACACTTGTAAAAATGCACAGCTGGAGATGGCACCACCTAGGCTGTGAGAAAAGGGTCTTCCAGCATCCTCCTTCCCAAACAAACGTAAAGTTTGGTTTTATCTAAAAAGTGCTGCATCTGGGGTTGAGGTCGTAACTGTGGATGGAAACTGTGCAATGCAATTAAGAAAACTGCAGTGAAAAATGCCAAGAGATTTTTATGTTCGTCTTAATGATTCCAGTTTACTTCAAAGAGGCCTTGAATCATCATGTGGTTTTAAAATGCCAAGTAGGACTGCTTGGCAATTGGGCTGGAAGTAAGAAAAGGCTGTACTAAGTCAATGCATGTATTTGTTATTCAATTCTTTGTTAGGCATCTTTGCCAATATTCCTAACAAGCACACTCGAGAAACACAGAGGTGCAAAAATCACACCAGCAATCAATTAGAGAAATGGGCTTTGGGAAAAGTAAATTGGAGCAGATGAAAAAATTAGATAGACATTCCAAGAAGTACTAGAGATAACTACAGACCCCAGCCAAAGAGAGAAGCGATGGGGATAAACAACAAATTAAACTAAGTCAAAGAAACATATTCTTAAAATAACATATTTCCTTTTTTTATTAAAAAATAAAAACTCTCTAGCATGAGTCTGTTCAAATGTATCTCAAAGTACGACACTGGCTGAGAGAATGTCACTAATGAACATTCTGAGTTTCACAATGACATTCATCTGTTCCACTGGGTTACAGAGTCTGCAAGGAGAGAAACATATGCTTATGAATGACAAATACATATTGTGTGAAGAGGAAAACTGCCTTTTCGTTTTATTTCCTTTTGCAACCAGACAATCAATGGTCTGTGCTGCCTGTCATTAGTTGAGCCAATTAAACAGAGACAGGGTTGAATCATATATGAGCGTTTATTCCAATAATGCAGGCAGTATGGGAGAGCAGCAGGTAATCTACAAAAATCTATTTGTCCCATGCTCCCCTCCCCCACCACCACCTCCACCCTAAGCCCGCTGCTTATATTGGGTAGAAAGACAAAGATTACATAGGGAAATAGGCAAAAGGGATAAGAATGGGTATGCAAAATGGGGCAGTTTAGAGGTAATGTGGGCTGCTGCTTTGCAAAGGCCTGGGGGTATGCAAAGGGCTGGGGATTTTCAAAGGGCTGGTAACTCTGGTTTCTGCAACAAGGTTGTTCAACTTTCCATGATAATAGGCAACTCTGGGATATGGAGGATGGGTTCCCTTTGCAGGTAAGCTCTTAAGTCCTATGTACAACTCCCAACCAGGTTGGAATGTGCTTTCTTTAAGCAGAACAAAACAATCAGGGTTAATAGTACACAATTAATATCTATAATAATCTATAATAATAAAAGCATAATATGCAAATCGACCAAACAACCAAACAGCAGAACGACTGTCTGGATGACTTTCTGGATGACCTTCTATACAACCCTCTGGACAACCATGCTATGACACGCACTGGCACCAGGCCAGCCAAGGCAGGTGTGATATGATTCAGGGGGGGGGGACCTCCCACCATTGCCCCATGACTAATCACCCAACAGAGGGAGGCCCAGGCCACCCGGCAGGCAGCGCAGCTTCAGGTGTGTGTGTGGGGGGTGGCCAGCTAGTGATTGCCCTGCAGAAGGAGGCCTAGGCCAGCCAAGCAATCCTACCTTAGGTCAGTCACCCACAGAGGGAGGGGGGAGGAGGGGAAAGAGAGTAGTATCGCACAGATGGCAAGCAGTGGCAGGCCAGCTGTTGGCCCCGGGGGAAGGAAAGCCCCAATGGGCTCTGATCACCAGCCAGGCCTCGGGACCTTTCCCAAGGGGTCCCGGATTGCAAGAGAACTCAGGCCAGGCTAAAGGACACCTCCTCCTCCTGTGCACAAAAATGTCGTGTACTGGGCCTCTTGGTTCTTAAAATTATTGTTAGTCCCCAATATTCTATTTTGCCCCTAACATTTTTTTAAATATATTTTATTGATTTTTTTACAGAGAAGAAGGGAGAGGGATAGAGAATTAGAAACATCAATGAGAGACATGGGTCAGCTGCCTTTTGCACGTCCCCTACTTGATTGAGATGTGCCCGCAACCAAGGTACATGCCTTTGACTGGAATCGAACCTGGGACCTTTTGGTCCACAGGCTGGCACTCTATCCACTGAGCCAAACCGGTTTCGGCGCCCCTAACATTTTCATTGAGTATATCAACCTTAGAATGTAAGTTTGGTAGAGCTTTCCAAGATATTGCTTGAGCCAGTCCAATTCGGAAGAAGCAATATCTGTCTTAATTCTTACTATTATAGAGCCTAATGACTCCCTTCTAAGCCCATTAACAAATGTGCTCATTAACAAAACTGACAAAGCTTGTAAGTTCTCCTACATTATTTTAAATAACAGTAACAGGTGAATAAATTGTCTTTGCTAAGAAATTAAAACATTACATAAATGTCTTAAGTTCTCTTTGACCCTTAGCCCCAAATGTGGCTCCTCCTACCCCCAACTTGTTTGTTAGTTTTCTCATCCCTTGTCTCTAGAATATACACATTAGAATACATATATTGTGTGATATTTGTGTTTCATAAATGGAATCATATTGTACATACCTTTCTGAATATTTTCCTTGTTCTGGGTTGTTCACTGACCTAGAACTTCCTATGCTAGTACAAAAACCTGCTTCAATTGTTTTGTTCAGTTGCATAGTATTTTAATATATACTTTGCCATTCTCTACTGATAGATACGTAGGTTTTTAATTATTTCCTCTTGTAAAAACTCTTCAATGAGTATCTTTTCACATAAATCCTGGGGCATGCTTCAAAGGGTTTTTCAGAGTGCAAATATATGAGAAATGTCTTAAGCTTTTTAAGTCCTACACTAAAATAGTAAAAAATAAAGAATAGCATAAAATGAAGCTATCAGAATTTTTAAAAATACAAATTTCCCCAAAATAGCCAGAAAGCTATAGCATGTTGATTTGGAGCAGATTCTTAAAAGCCAGAGATTCCTGGGTTAGAATCCCACGTTCAGTTTTCTTGTTAGGTGGGTAATAAGTTTGGACAGTCTCTTCCAACTCTGATCCTAACCAGTCTCATAGACATCTGTCATGCACAGAGGGTGGCACTGCCCAATGTTATAATGCCATTTACGAGGTGGTCTTTAATACTATTGACCTGGATTATCTGGCTTCACACACTCATGACTCCCAATCAGAGCACTTCCACCTTCTGCCCTGGTCCCACGAGAATAAGATTCGGCTAGCCCTTACAGGGAGAAATTCAGATCTGAGCCAATAAGAAAAAAAAAAAGCCAACTCATAGCCTAAAGGTTATGGGCAGCTGGCTATTTTTGAGATGTTTGGCTTAAGATCTAATTTCAGAATCAAAGATTTGAAAGCTGCCTTTGGATTGCTACTCTTCAAATATAGCCATATATCAACATTTTATTAACTCAGAAATAGTATCAGTTATCAGTTTTGATTTTTCTTGTTTCAAATCTTTTATTTTCCCACGATTAAAATTTATGAATTTGGTTGAATTATGCCTTGTGACTCTACCTGTATTTTTTTCCCTCTCTTCTTTCCTCCAAATCACTGTTCTTTTGAAGTAGGTTAAGTCCATATATTTAGGCTTTCCAATTCATATGTGAATTATATGAACAAGATATAGTTTGGGGATATTATTTTAATTTTATATAATCAATATTATAAAAGTATCATTCCATACCTTGCTCTTTTTACCCAAAAGGTTTTTTGGAATTTATCCATAGAATTCAGATTCTTCACCAATTTTGATTTGTTTTTCATAGCTGTTAAAGTTCCTTTATAGATTCCAGAAATGTTTACTTTTTCAGATATTATCTTCTCTTAGTCCAATGCTTGATTTTAAATTGTATATGAAATCTCTTGTTATACATATTTTTAAAGTTTAATCTAATCAATTGTTATCAATATTTTTCTACTGATTTCTGCATTTTTAATTCTGGTGAAAATATTATTCCTAGCGCTGTGGTCATAACAATCTCCTTTTTTCACCCCCAAAAGTTTTATTTTTTCAGATTTAGGAATTTTCCCTTATACCTTTCATTTCTTGCCAATGATGTGTCATGGCTGCTCTCTTATCATAAAGTTCCCATGTACAGAAGGATGTTTTCCTGGCATCTTTAGTCTGTTCCTTTGAGCTACTTCAGTAACACATCACTAATAATATCACAGTGTCTTAGTTCCAAATTTTTTAAACATTGATATTTGATATATCAAAATACATCTCATTTTTTTCTTCAAAATTATGTAAGTTATTCTTGGCCTTTTACTCATCCATATGAATGACAAGGACTACTTGTCAAGTTCTATACACATATATACATGTACCAACACATTTACACACACACATTCACAAAAACCTATTTTAACTTTTATTGAAATTGTTTTGAACTTATAAACATTGACTCTTCCCATCTAAGAATAGTATGTTACTTTTTTTATGTATTCAGGATTTCTTTATGTTCTTCAATAAATTTTATAATTTTCTCCAAAAAGATCTTGCCAATGTTGCTAAAAATACTATTAACTTTCTTACATATATGACTAAGGTCATTTTTAAGTTGTATTATATTTCAAACTGGTTGCTCCTGGAGTATTGCAAATCTGTTGATTTTAAAATATTGATCAGAATTCAGAAAATTTGTTAAACTTTTTAAACACATTGTTAATACATCCTGCTAGATTTTCTAACAAAACAATTCCATCAATTTTCACATATGGCGTTTTCTGTTTTCTCTCTTCTAAACCTTAGACTTCCAATTTTTTTTTTCTTACTCTATTTCATTTGGTAGGACTTCCAGAATACTGAATAAATAGTAGCAATAATAGAGTCATTTTTAGTCCTAATTATAATATAAATTCTTTTAAATTGTCTGCATTATGATGTTATGTGATTCAATTGTTTGATAATCTTTTTTCAAGTAGAAGTAATATTGTCTAGCTCCCTAGAATTTTTAATCATGAATATTTGTAAATTTTGTCAGGGTCTTTAAAGATTAGCATATACATTTTTCTTCTTCAGTGTGTTATTGAGGTGTGTATCATTAATGGATTTGCCACAGTTAAGCTATCCTGCATTTATGGGATAAAATGTATTTAGTTAGGATATGTCTTATACACTCCTCAATTTGATTTATTGATTTCTACTTTAATTTTTTTTCATTTCTGAGTAATAGTTTTTATTTTTTGTACAGTCTGTTCAATGTTGTCAACAAGTTTATATGAGCTTAAAATGAGTTTGAACATTTCCCTCTAGAACAATTGATATTAAAAAAGATTATTCTTGATAAAATAAAACCCTCTATGGTTGGTACCTTTAAACAAAAGCAGAAGGAGAAGAGATGTAGACTCCGATTCAGACTTATTAATGGTTATCGATTAATCTAACTTTATTCCCTGTCAGTCAATCTTGGCAACATGTTTTTCAAAAAATTTATATATTGACTTTCAGTTGTTAAAAATGGGGGAACAAATGATTAATTTGTACCTAGTTTTTTATATTAGTACTTTTTCTGTAGCAATGCTCCTTTTTATTTCTGAAGTTGTTTATGTTTTATCTCTCTTTCTATAAATTGCATGAGTATTCCAAATATTCTTTAAGTTTTTTTAAATTATCTTAATCATTTCTTTAACTACATTCTACATGTTTTAAAATGTAATTATTTTTGTTTACTTTAAATATTTGAAATTTTCACTCTGCTTTTCTAAACATTTACAAGTGCAGGTTAGTGCTCAAAATATGGATTTCTATTATCTTTCTATTATTCATTTCTAACATTATTTTGTGTTCAGAGAACATTTATGTTTATGAAACAGAGTCTTAGAATGTCATTGAGATTCCACTGTAGCCAATTTTTATGAGTCTAAAAAAATGTCTAAAAAATATATATATGTGAGGAATATAACTTGTACATCCTATTAGTTTGTTAAGTCTGGTACTACAATCAAATATTCATCATAATTTCTGCCACCATGAATTGTAACTTTTAAAAATAGTTGAGTTATATCCTTCCTTTAGGTAACAGATTTTTTAATTTCTCCTTGTAATTAGGTTGACAATTACTTGTATATTTGGTATAGAGTTCTAGATATACGTAATTCTTCTTTATAACTCAGAAGTTATTTCAGTCTTATGGAATACATTCTTGATGATGAGCTTATTTTCAATATGAGTATTGAGATTTTGTAAGTAATTTGTCTTTCTGAGAGTTTTTTAAGTTCTTTCTGTCTTTGAAGTTTCCCATTATTATTATTATATCTCTGTGTAAAATTGGTTTTCTTATTCAAGAATTGTTATGCTACTTTGATATTAAGACTCATTGAATTTTTCTCAACTCTGAGAAGTTCTCTACCATTTTACTTTAAATATTGCCTAATATATTTTTTCTTTTCTGTACTGTGTAATTATCATAATGAGTTGTCTCGTGTTAACTTTAATATCTCAAAGCTTCTCCTTCATATTTTCCATTCCTTTCTTCTCAGTGCTATCTTCTGAATGATTTCCAAGATATATCTTCTAATCCCATTTTCAGCTCTATCTAGTCCTCTATGTAAATATCCATGGAAGTTATTTCAGACTGCATATTTTCCATTTCTAACATTTTTTATTTGTCTATTCCTAAATTTTCTTTTTTTTTTTCCATAACATTTATTTTTTGGCAGAATGTTGGGGGGGTGGGGTTTCTTCTTTATTATTCTATAATTTTTAAGATGTGAGTTTTGTAATTTGTCTAATTTGGTGATTCTCATACTTTTAATTTCCAAACATGAAAATAGAATTTGCTTCCCAAGGGGTTTCCACATGATCTGGGCTGAGGAGTTATCTTGTGTCAGTTCTCTGTTTGTGTCTACCATTTTCCAAGGGGTTTCCCAATGTCTAACTACTTTATGAGCAAATTTTTCAGCTAGGAGTTTCCATGTCACACAGAGAAGGGAAATTGGGACCCCACATCCATGAAATGGTAAAGATTTCATCTTCTATTTTTCCACATGCCCAGATGCTGGCCAGCTCCCATCTTATCTCCCTCAAACTGGCCATAGAGTAAAAAATGGTCTAAACTCTTGTGAGGAGCCTTAAGAGATCAACTTTGCAAAATATTTTCCTCTTGATATAAGGCCAAATGCCTCATGGGACAAGAACTGCATTGAGATTTCAGAAGATAATTATTATTTGGAAAAAAAAAGCAGCAAAAACACTAATTAGCTTATAAGATACCAAAGAAACCTCAAAAGCCC
Organism: Lasiurus cinereus; assembly: GCA_011751065.1. Lineage (NCBI taxonomy): Eukaryota > Metazoa > Chordata > Mammalia > Chiroptera > Vespertilionidae > Lasiurus > Lasiurus cinereus. Next base: position 24,915,342 of record JAAGEH010000125.1, on the reverse strand, counting down.
AGGAATGTGTGACCGTCAAAATGTAATAAACTGTATGTCTTCCATTGAAAACCATCTAGAAGCTAATCTATTAAGAGCTTAATTTGGAGACAGCTTTCCTCCCCTAATTCAGCAACCAAATGCATTAGTCAGCAAGGGAGAGCCTCCTAAGGTGAAACATCTCATGTTTCCCACCCATCTGCCTCGCTTCAAGGATATTAAAAAAACATTTCAAGATGATTTTAAAAATAATAAGATGCATCCCTTTGGAAGAAAAGCAGATTAGGGCTTCCAGCAAGTCCATTGCTAAAGTTATTTACTGAAATTAATATCTTAAAAGCATTTTCCTTTTTAACCTGGGATGATCTTATCAAGACTTTTTAGGTAAACATCCCTGTTCGGCGCTATAGACAGGCCCTAGCCCGAATGCGGCCATCTCTCCTTTTCAGTGGATAAAAGGAGTCCACCATCTCTATATGCACACAGGGGAAAGTCCATCAATATCCAATGGCTGACTCATAAATTTGTCAGGGATGGAGATATAATGTGAAATGAACAATTTGGGCAGTCTCTCGCTATCTTGACGATTACTCCTGCTATTAGCTGGGTTTTCAGCTCCAGATGTTGTTACTTAATGGTACCATCTGCCTCAAGTGGAAGGCCTTTTATATTTTCTGTAGCCAGGACAGTTTTCCAGATGTTTCCTCCTCCTTAAAAGTTAGCAGGTGGGGGAGATGAATACAACCTGTCACCAAGAAGATTGCTGGCCTAGCACAGCTGCAGCAGCAGAGCCTGACCTTCTAGAACTCAGATGCTTTACTTTCTTCCTTGTCCAGTAAAGGAGGGGCAAGCCTGTCAGTCAAAAGAATGCTATTCTGAATCACAAGGAGACAGAGAATGCCTCTCAGGGAATTCACATTCTAGTGGGAGAAAGATGGACAATAAGCAGGTAAACAAATAAAGCATGTCACAGTAATAAGTGCTATGAAGAAAAGAAAATAGAGCAATGAGACGGGGTAATTGAGGGATGAAGGTGGGTGGCTATTTTTGATATTTTAGGTCAAGAAAATTTTGTGAGAGGTGACATCTTAGATGGAATCTGAAAGCTAAGTAGTAAAACTAACTTTGAACATTCTAGAATGTTCTTATAACTTTTTAAAAATAATGAACTTATATATTTTACAATGTTATTTCTTCAACCTGTTATTAAAGTATTTCTAATTTTAAGTACTCTTTTCCTGCATAGTTTTAACATTTAATTGTCAGAGAAATAAATACAACCAAGAAATTAAATATCACTTATACTCCTTCCACTTAAACACAGTGATATAATCAAGTTAAAGTTCTCCATTTTTCTGCTTCATCCCTCTTTCCAATCTTTATGTCCCTGTTGCTAATCCCCGCTGCTGCACCAGGAAGAATCACTGCTAACGATGTGATTGATGACTGGATGACTGGCTGGAACTCTATAGCCACATTCTAATATTTCATTCAAGGCTGGTGGTTAATTTGTGAAGCCTTAGGAATTCTCTCCTGGTTCCTTTGCCTGGAGATCATTTTACCTTGCCAGTGGAAAAGCAGTACAAGTCTCCATGGCCGCAAACCCCTCTCACGTCCCTTTTTTACATGTATGTGCGCTGCAAGCACCAAACAGCAGCTCCACAAACCAGCAATGGTAGCAAATAGTGAGCTGAGCTATGTGCCCAGCAGCCAACTGAAGATTTTACATATGTTATTTAATCCTCCCACAACCTACTCTTTAATGTTGATGTAACTGTCCCCATTTTAGAAGCAAAGCTCAGAGAGATTGAATACATTCCCCAACGTAACATAGTAAGCGGCAAGAAAGGTTTATGAGCAGACCTGGCTGACTCAATCAGTCCCCCTCTAGGTCAAGAGTTGGCAAACTACAGCTCAAAACAGCTCGCCACTTGCTTTTGTACAGTCCATGAGATAAGAGTAGCTTTTGTAATTTTTAAATAGATTTTTTTAAAGAATGGTCTTTCATGACACTTAAAATTACTTGAAATTCAAATTTCAGAGTCCATAAATAAAGTTTTATTGTACCATAGCCACACTCACTCATTATGTATTATTGATGGCTGTTTTAGGATATAAGAGTAGAGTTGAGTAGTTTCAACAGAGATGGAATGGCCCATAAAGGCTAAAATATGTATTGTCTTCATTTAAGAAGTTCCCAACCTCTCCTGTAGATAACCAAGCACCACCCAGGCAATAAATGAGTAGCATGCTATATCATTTGAAGAGAGCTACTATAATATTATAATAGAGGGCTTGATGCGGAAATCAAGGCTTAGAAGAATGTGGATGGAGCTGGAAGAGCAAAGATCTGAAGGGTACCTTAGAGCAGTGGTTCTCAACCTTCCAAATGCCGTGGCCCTTTAATACAGCTCCTCATGTGGTGGTGACCCCCAACCATAAAATTATTTCCGTTGCTACTTCATAACTGTAATTTTGCTACTGTTATGAACTGTAATGTAAATATCTGATATGCAGGATGTATTTTCATTGTTACAAATTGAACATAATTAAAGCATAGTGATTAATCACAAAAACAATATGTAATTATACATTGTGAAATATTTATTTTTAATTACAAATAAATGAAATTTTGTCTTGAATCGTGGTGTAGCATGGGTAACAGTCTTCATATGACAACAGTAAACTACATTGCTACACTTTGCTACACCGAGGAGCGGACTGTTGGTTCCTAAGACCATGGGAAATAGGTGTTTTCCGCTGGTCTTAGACGACCCCTGTGAAAGGGTCATTCGACCCCCAAAGGGGTCGCGACCCACAGGTTGAGAACCACTGCTTTAGAGGATTAAGGAAATTTCTACTACTTACTGCAGCTTAAAGCACTAAAGGGCTTAGAGAAGCAGAGCTCATGGGTATCTCCTGCTTCAACACTTCAAAGAGGGAGCTGGTGGGAGGTTTGCAAAGCCTCCACATCTGAGAGCATTGTCTCCTGAGAACAATGCCTTCTCCTATACTTTTCCTTTCCAAATCTCTTAAGTTTCTCCCAGTGGTAAACTCTAACCCAAAGCTATATAGGAAGAGGGACTCTGGAAAACAGACTCCAGTCATAAAAGGAAGTAGTGGTTATGCAGAGCTGAAAACATGATCCAGCAAAAGAATCAACCAGTGCTTGACAATACCATAGACAATACTCCCCCCACTGGTAACTGTACCTGCAAAGAGCCTCCCATTTTGACTTCGGTGATGGGGATGTAGATTGGGGCACCAGGGAACCCAAGAAAGATAGGATGCAGCCTCCCTTACCCATGTCCTGCAGATGTGGCAAGATTGCCTGCCTGGCCTTCTACCATGTATCTTATGCACAGTACCTACACTGCTTCTCCTTTGGGATTAAGATCAAGTTTGAAACCCAAACCATATTTTATCATCTTCATCCTCATTGCCATCACTGTCACCTCTTGTTTTAAAGGAACTTGCTCATTTCACAGCATAAATGGTGAAGCCAGAACTTTAGTCTCTGTTCTGTGTAACTCCCAAATCCAGCACACTGAACCACCATGCAATCTGCCAAAGTCAAGTTCTTCACAGACACTGTTATAGGACCCTTCTCCTTTCATTCTGTCTTCGGGTTGAACAACCTTTGTTTGTTGGTAATCTGATTATCCACAACCATCTTCCCATTCTCCCTCCGTCACATAAGACCCTTGGAAAATTCCAGATTCAACGAGATTTCACTAGGCCTTGATCATATCAGCTGCTGATTTCATCCTAGCTGGGGATGAAGATAAGATATATTGTCCTTCTGTTATGTTTTTTGAAACGCTGCACAGCATGGCATCTGTCACCTTATCGACTCCACTAGGAGCTCTCAACATCCAGCTTGATCCAGTGTGTTGACTATGCCAACAAAAAGCAACTTTAACAAGTAATTTCCTCTCCTAACACAGTATAGATAAGAGTTCAAGAATGGGCTCTGGTATGAGGTCACCTAGGTTAATCCAGGCTTTCCCATTTACCACCTATCTATGACCTAAACACTGAGCCACAGTTTCCTCATCTATAAAAGAGAGATAGTATACATATCTACTTTATAAAGGGGTGTGAGGGCTAAATAAAGACATGCAAATAACTTACTGCAATGGGCAGTAATATAACTGTTGTGAGGATTAAATAAATTAAGACATGCAAATAACTTACTGCGATGGGCTACTTCCTATACACACACACCGTTGGCTCTAAAAATGATTACCTTCATAAATCAAAGACATCAGAAAATACTTGCTTTCCAAATGATGCGCAATGCACTTTCTACTGAAGAAAGCTAATTGGAACAATTATTTCTGGTATGATGAAAGAGTTTCTCAGTATAATGATGATAAAAAATAATTAATATTAGCCAGTATGGCGCCTTGTGACTTTGAAACAGCTTTCTCATTAATCATGAGAATGCACCGTCATTTTCTGTTCATGGGCTAAATCTCCAGTTAATGGATTCTGAACTGGGCTGTGTCAGAGCAGCCAGAAGGTGTGTGAATTTGTGAAGAAGCAGAGAAGAGCTCAGAGAGCTGCTGTTCAATTGCTAATTCGGCAGGACCCCATGCAGCTGATCTGCATGCTAACTGCCCCGCCAGAAACTAGCTGCCACAGGGCAACACAAACAGCGCTGGAGACATTCTCCTTCTTCCGCTCCCCCTTTCTCCTGGCCTCCCTGCTTCTCTCCACCAGTCACTCTCCTTGTCATAAAGACAACAAAAGCCCAAAACTAACAGCCCACCCTGTCTCCAAAATGAAGCGAGGAATCTGGAAATAACAGTCTTTTATGGAGTCCCACAGCTAGAGCGCAATTGTCAAAATGACCCTTGAGAATCGGGCACATTAAATGGCTTTAAACATGAGAGTGGCATGGCCAGATATGGGTTATAGAAAGATCCACCTGCCAAAACTGGTTTGGCTCAGTGGATAGAGCATCGGCCTGCGGACTGAAAGGTCCCAGGTTCGATACTGGTCAAGGGCATGTACCTTGGGTGTGGGCACATCTCCAGTAGGAGGTGTGCAGGAGGTAGCTGATCGATGTCTCTCTCTCATCGATGTCTCTAACTCTGTCCCTCTCCCTTCCTCTCTGTGAGAAATCAAAATATATTTAAAAAAAGAAGGAAGGAAGGAAGGAAGGAAGGAAGGAAGGAAGGAAGGAAGGAAAGAAGAAAGAAGGAAAGAAAGACCCACCTGGCCCTAACTGGTGTGGCTCAATAGATAGAATGCAGGCCTGCAGACCAAAGTCTCCAGGGGATTCGATTCCGGTCAAGGGCATGTATCTTTGTTGCAGGCTACTGCCCTGGCATAGGCTTGTGCTGGAAGCAGCTAATCGATGTGTTTCTCTCACATCGGTATTCCTCTCTGCCTTTCCCTCTTTAAAAATCAATGGTAAAATATCCCCAAGTGAAGATATAAAAAAAGATCCACCTTGAAACGTGGAAAAAAGGGATTGAAGAAAGACTACCCAGGAAGCCAATATTATTTGTTATAATAATTCAGGGTGACCTGAACAAAATGCTGTAAAGTGGAGAGAAATAGATTTGAGAGACCACTCGCTTGGCCAAGGACCTGAGGGAAATGGAAGAATTAAGGATGACCCCCAAGTTCCTGCCATGGTCAATTGGATCCTCTGGGCCTAGAGATAATTAGTAATTCAAATTATCATTTGATTAAATGGCCTCACACACCAAATTCATTAACACAACAGGTCAATATATTAATGTTGAGACTCTACCCATCAGACCCTGAAATGAGAGAATCGTTGACAGGGGTGTTTAGGGAACAATCACCTACTTATATGTGCTGTGCCAGTGACCAGAAAAGATACAGAGGTTAATAAGACATGTAATACAACATTTGCCAAGCAAAGTTGATACATATTACACTAAGGTAAAAATAACAACTGGTTATCGAAATATAGGGGAACAGGATATTAATCCTGGTGGCTTCAGAAAAAAATGAGGCATTTAAGCTGGTCTTTGAAGAAGGAGCAGAATTTCAACAGGCATAGATGTGAAAGAGACATTGCAAGCTGATAAAAATAGTTTTGAGTAAAACCTCACAGATACATGAATGTACTTGCCATACACCAGGAGGGCTATTACCTTTCTGCGAGCTTTTAATATTGGATGCATTATCGACATAATAGGAGGTACAGGGAACATTAACTGTACAGATTTTAAAACGCATCTCACTTTAAGTAGATAAAGGAAAAACATAATTGCATCATGGGATCAAGGAGAGTCAAATATGACACAGGAAGCATACTGTGCAGGAGGAGTGAAAGCAAGAGAGCTACATGCCGCAGCAGGAGTTTATAAAGTGGGGATAATGGCGGAACATTCAGAAGTTTCTGAGAAAAGGAATTGATGCTATCAGAGCTTTATTTCAGTGCAAAAAGTCAAGAAAAATAAAATCGCTGAAACCAGTATGGCTTGGTGGATAAAGCGTAGGCCTGTGGACTTAGGAGGTCCCAGGTTCGATTCTGGTCAAGGGCATGCATCTTGGTTGCGGGCACATCCCCAGTGGGGGGCGGGCAGGAGGCAGCTGATGGATGTCTCTCAGTGTTACTGACTCTCTATCCCTCTCCCTTCCTCTCTGTAAAAAATCAATAAAATATATTTTTTTAAAAAAGAAGAGAAAATACATAAAAATCAGCAAGGGAGGAAAAATTGTCTCTATTTGTAGATTACATGAAATTTTTACATAATTCCTAAAGAATCTATAAAAACTAATAGAATACATGAGTTGATTAATCCCACAACATATAAATGTGTGTATATATATATGTATATATGTGTGTATACACATATATCCTATCAAAAATTGGAAAATAATTTTTAATTATTTTTTTCTACATTATCAACAAAAAATGTAACATACTTAGGAATAAATTTAGCATATTAATTTATACATTCTAGCATCAAAAATTGGAAAATAAATTTTTTAAAGGTTCTTTCTGCAATACCAACAAAAAACATAATTTAGGAATAAATTTAGTAAGTGACATGTAAGACCTTTACACTAAAACTGGAAAACATTGCTAAGAAAAATTAAAGAAAACCTAAATACATTCTATCATACCATGTTGATACAATGTATGTAAATAGAGTTAAAATGTCAGTCCCCCTCTATATATTAATCTTTGCTTTCAATATAATCCAAATTATAATGTCAACAGGATTTTTGTAGAAATTGACAAGCTGACTCTAAAATCTATGTGGAATTGAAAGTAACTAAGAATATCTAAAATGATTTGAAAAGGAAAACCACATATACTAACTAACTTCTTTTAAGCAGGAAAGTATCTGTATTTGCAATGTGCCACTTGGAGAAGTAGGGAAAACCTAAAGGCATGAATGTTCACTGGGGAGAGTAGCTGAACTACTATGTATGAGACAAGAAGAAACTGGGTTCACTTCTGTGTGGATAGACAGCAGAAGAAATGGGGGGAAAGAGTAACAGAAGGAGAGTGGAGTGGGGCTTGGAGAAGGAGAAAAGTTAACGTGTAATGTTCAATTCGAAGTCGTATTGCTGAAATATAAATCTCAATGCTGAGTCCCCAAGGCCATTCCCAATCCCGAATCTTCACTTAAGTCTACTAGGCACAGAAACTGCCTTGGGAAAGAAGGATTTTTGTAGAACTTGACAAGCTGACTCTAAAAGTTGGGAAAACCAAGGAAAGCTGCTTCACGTCTAGGTCCACATGGGAGAGAACAAGGACGGCTCCTGTCGGGCTGTGGGCACTGGGCCAGAAAGAGTAGGTCGGAGACTTTCAAAGCCCGGATTTCTACAGAATGAAAGACAGGCGGACACTTTCAGGAATCTTGTAAACCACCACAGGATAAGAGATTTAAGGTCTGCACCAATCTTTCCCAGATCTGAAGAAGGAAGATCCAGCTGCTATCTGACAGCTGCAGACATGATCATCCTAATAAATAGAAGCAAAGGAACTCTTTGAGAGAGAACGATTGAATCTGGGTTTTGCTGGTGTGAATTATTGATACTGGGCTACTACACAAACATGCATAATAAATATGTCGGCTACTCCACTGCCCAAAAGTCTACCGCTTGACTTTTTAACAAATGACATGAAGGAGAACGAAGGTGGTAGGAAGGCATCAATTTATAGAATGAGATTCTAAAAATAAATACAGTCTCAAAGATTGACAGAAGAACAGAAGAAAGGGAGAGGCAAAATAGCCCTTCTATTCCTTTGAGTTGAGCACTTGAGTCCCCCAGGGTGTCTGTTCCTGTTATGTACGATTTCTGGACAGCCCGTAGGTACGACTATTTTAAACTGGCATATTTCATGATAGGCTAGGGGCGCCATCCTAATACAGGGCACATGCCTGCTGCAGTTTCCGACCATAATACATGACCTCAAAGAGTTCAGCCAACTGTGGCTTTTCACAAGGGAAAACACACAGTGTTTTCATAAAGGTTATGGATATTAAATTCAGTTGAATAATGGTTTAGAAAAGCAAGCGGGCTGATCAATCCACTTTAATCAATGTTTCAAACGCCTGCAATGTTTAATTATGTGAAAACTTTGCCACAGATCCATATTCCTTCTGACACTACTCTAGAGTTGGAAGAGAGCCAGAGTAAGTCAGTATCAAAAAATAGACTTAAAAATAGTTATAAGTACTTGAAAAGATTTGTGCAAAAACTTCCCACTTACAGGCCCATGTGAAATTGCTCTGCCCTTAAAAAGTCCTTATAATCCCAGGGTAGCATTTGCCATAAATTCCCCTCCCAGAAAACCTGTCGAAACAACAAAAGAACAAATGACCTTATCACTGGCCTTTAGGAAAGATAAAATTGCAGCCTTGTTTTTCACCACACAATCGGAGGTCTTTGCTCAAGGTCAAGCATTTCCCTCTGCATTTGATGAGTTGTTTTGTAATCGCAATTGGTACCACAAAAGCAGGTGCCCCTAGAGCCCCAGGGTTGTCAGCCAGGAGCAGGGGGAAAGGGCTGAGTGAGGCTGCTGCTTGTGTGGCAGTTTTCTAAGTTTAAAATGTCTTTAGTTTCTCCAAGGGAAGACCATCAGTAGAAAAGGAAAAGAATACTCCCCCAAAATATTCATGATTCATCCTACCTTAACCAAAATGGTTTCTCTGCATGCTACACTTGCACTCAAATGGTTTCACTGGCTCTCCAGAAGCATGAGAAATAAAGGGTGTCGCCTGGTAACAGAATGACAGCCAGTGAACACGGACTTAGAGCAGAATGGCTCCCTCCACAGACTCTGTAAAAAAAAAAAAAATTCTGTACCACCTCCTTCACTGGTTTGAGTAAAATATCATGACAAGAAACCTTAAAATCATGGTATCATACCATTTACTATTATGTCAGGTACAATTTGGCAGGCTAAAACTTTTTGAGAAGATTTATTAATATTCCACCACCTCCTCCCAATCTTCCAACTCTCCTCCCCTGCAATCACTTTGATCTGATTCACCAACTTGAAATACAATTAGGACAATAGCTTTTGCTTCTTCAAATAATCAGTCAAACCTTTACTGGCCTTATTATCAGGAAATGTTAACTCCCTTCTTAGGGCTCTCTAGAAGTACCCTGAATTGTCTTCGTATCCAAAGGAAATTGGTCTCCTACCCCCACCCCGTGCTTACAATGCCATAAGCAGAAAAAAAAATCCATCAATTTCCTTTGACATATATGGTGGTTCCATATCCTTGTCAACACTTGTTATTATCCATCTTTTTCATTGTAGCCATCCTAGTGAATGTAAGCAGTATCTCATTTGTTTTTTATTTGTAGTATTTCTCTAATGATGAATGGTGTTGAGCATCTCTTCGTACACTTAATGGCTATTTGAATATATTTTTAGATTAAATCTTTGACCAAATTTTAATTGGATTTTTTGTCTATTGTTAAACTGTAAAAGTTACTTATATATTCAGAATGTTAGTCCTTTTAGATATATAATTTACAGATATTTTCTCCCATTCTGTGGGCTGTCTTTCCATTTTCTTAATGGTGTCCTTTAAAGCACAAAAGGTTTTAATTAAGATGAAGTCAAATGTACATATTTTTCTTTCGTTGCATGTGTCCATGATATCATATCTAAGAAACCATGGATGTAATTCAAGGGATGTAAACATTTATGCCTATGTTTTCTTTCACAATTTTTAGTTTTACCTTTTACATTTAAGTCCTTGATCCATTTTGAGCTAATTTTTGTACATAGTGTTAGATAATGTCCAACATCATTATGTTTCATGTGAATATTCAGTTGTCACAGCACTGTTTATTGAAGGGACTATTCACACATACACACACACACACACACACACACACACACACACACAATTACCTTGTCATCATTGCCAAAAATAAATTGACCATAAATGTAAAGGTTTATTTATGGACTCTCAATTCTATGCCAGTGAAATATATGTCTATCTTTCTGTCAATACTACACAGTATTTATATTGTAACTTTATAATAAATCTTGAAAGTGGGAATTATAAGTGCTCCAACTTTTTTATTGTTTTATCTATTCTTAGTCCCTTGTGTTTCCTTATGAATTTTAAGGTCAGTTTGCCATTTTCTGCAGAGAGAAAGAGGAGGGAAAGGCAGCTGAGATTTTTAAAGTATTGCACTGAATTCAGAAACCAGTTTGGGGAGTTTTTCTGCCTTCATATTAAGGCTTCCAACCCCTGACCCCGCAAAAAATGATGTCTTTCCATTTATTTGGGTCTTTTTTAAATTTTTAAGGTGTTTATCATTTTTGATGTATGACATACTAATTTTTCTAAATTTATTTCTAAGTATCTTGTTCTTTTTTGATGCTCTTTCACATGGAATTATTTTCATAATTATATTTTTGTATTGTTCATTATGATTGTGCAAAAATACAACTTATTTTTGTATATTGATCCTGCAATTTTACTGTTTATTAGCTACAGTTTTGTGTGTGTGTATAGATTCATAAGGATTTTCTATATGCAAGATTAAGTTATCTGTGAATACAGTTTTAATTCTTCCTTTCTGATCTGGACACCGTTTATTTCATTTTCTTTCCCAAATTGCCCTAACTAAAGCCTCCAGTGCAATGTTGAATACAAGAGGTAAGAGCAGACATCCTTGCCTTATTTCTAATCATAGGAGAAAAGCTTACAATCTTTCACCATTAAGTATGTTAGCTGGGAGTTTTTCATTGATGCTCTTCATCAGACAAGATAGTCCCTTCTATTATTATTTAGCTGAGTGCTTTTATCATGAAAATGTTTTGGATTTTGTTACATAATTTCTCTGAATCAATTGAGATGATCATGTGAGTTTGATTATCTATTCTGACAAGACAGTGTGTTAAATTGATTGATTTTCATATCTTCAAACAACCGTGCACTCCTGGAAAAATCACTTGGTCAATGTGTATGATCCTTTTTGTACCTTACCGGATTCACTTTGGGTGGTACTGTGTTAAAGCTGTTTGCTTCTACATTCAAAGAAATACTGGTCTGTATTTTTGTTGTTGTTGTTTGGGGTTTTTTGTTTGTTTTTGTGATCTCTTTCTCTGTTTTTGGTGTAAGAGTTTTACTGACCTCACAGAAATGAATTGGGAAGTATTCCCTTCTCCTCTATTTTTTTTTTTTTTTTTTTTTTTTTTGGTGGCGGGGAAGGAGGAGGAAGAGTTTATGAAACACAGATGTTAATTCTTCTTTAAACATTTGGTAGAATTTACTAGTGACTCTACCATCTGGTGCAGGCCTTTTCTTTATGGGAGTTTTTTTATTATTACTAATTCAATTCCTTTACTTGTGATAGTTTTATATGGATTTTCTGTCTTCTTGAGTCAGTTTTGAGAGGTTTGACTTTCTAGGAATTTATCTAATTTGCTGGTACACAATTGTTCATAGTATTCACTTATAGGTCTTCTTATTTCTGAAGATCAATAGCGATGTTGCCTCTTTGACTCCTGACTTTACTAATTTGAGTCTTCTCTTTAATTTTAATTCATCAGTCTAGCTAAAGGTTGGACAATTGTATTGACACTTTCAAAGAATCAACTTTTAATTTTGTTAATTTTCTCTATTTTTTATTACATATATTATTTGTGTTCTAATCTGTATTATTTTCTTCTGTTTGCTTTAGATTTAGTTTGGTTTTCTTTTTCTAGTTTCTTAAAGATTAGATTGAGTTGAGACCTTTCTTCTTTTTTGTTAATCCTCACCTGCAGACATTTTTCCTATTAATATTTAGAGAAAGTAGAAGGGAGGAGGAGGAGACAGAGAGAGAGAAACATTGATATGAGTCTCCTTGATTGGTTGCCTCCTGCATGCCCAGACCAGGGCTAGGGATTGAGCCTGCAACCTAAGTACCTGTCTTTGACAGGAATGGAACTGGGACCCTTCAATCACAGGCCAACACTCTATCCCCTGAGCCAAACCAGCCAGGGACTTCTGTTGTTAATACAACATTTACAGCTATAAATTTTGGACAAAAACTGGACATTTTAAATAATATAATGTGTTACTGCAGTGTGTTTATTTAGTAGTAGACGCCCGATGCACGAATTCATGCACCAGTGGGGTCCCTCAACCTGGCCTGCAGGATCAGGCTCAATCTGGCTCTCCAACATCCCCCAAGGGGTCCCAGATTGTGAGAGGGTGAATGTCAGGCCAAGGGACCCCACTGATGCATGATCAGGGCCAGGGAGGAATGTGGGAGGTTGGCCAGCAGGGGAGGGATCGTGGGAGGGCTCCAGGGCTTATCTGGCCCATCTCGCACAGTCTCAATCAGCCGGACCCCAACAGCAAGTTAACCTACCTGATGCTCAGTGCACATCATAGCGACTAGTCAACCAGTCAACTGTCTGCCCCCTGGTGGTCAGTGCACATCATAGTGAGTGGCTGACTGGCCTTAGCATATTAGCATATTACGCTTTGATCGGCTGAACTGACGACTAGACGACTGGACACTTAGCATATTAGGCTTTTATTATATAAGATTGTATAAGGTGACTTTCCCAAACTAATTCTGTCAAATCAATCTGTATTCTAATTCTAATTATATTATTGCATGTGGCCACTGGAGTCTCTGCCCTGCTAAGTTAATGGTCATCTCCTGATTGAACAAATCTTTCCTTAAATACCTGAACCCCAAAGTCTCCATTCCTCTGCTGAAGGCCTCTGTGTGAACGCTCAGGCACATCTTAAATGCACAGGCAGGTAACTTATATCTTCATCTTAGCCTTTACATCTTGCTTGTACTGAGTCTTAGGATCAGCTGGAGATGACAGCTTGAAACTTGCTCAGGTCTTTCCTGGGCATATGTGTGTGGCTTTCCATATTCCTATAAATATGTTGAAGCCTTTCAAATCTCTCAATGTATATTTCACTCTCCAGCTTTTTCTTTTGCATTTTTGTTCAGCTTATTGTTTGTCCCAACTGTTAACAACCACCTCAGGCAACTGCAGTTCTTATTAATTGCCACTGATTGTTCTAAACAAATGCTCCTATGGAAAATGCTGTGTGCAATGGGCCAGCTATGAGTCAGGGCATGTGAAGACAAGCCTTGTGAATGGCATCTTCTGAGGGATTGCCAAACAGGTCAAATAATGACATTTATATGGGCTTTGGGCTCAGAGGAGCTTCCTCTTCACTGTGCTTTGCAGAGTGTTAGGCTGCTGTTACTCACTAGAAGTGTGAAGCTATTAGTCTTCAAAGCTACCACTGTGCTTACATGAAAAAGATAGGACTAAAATATAACAAAGCTTGCTGTTTTTTCCAAGATTCAAATTTTCATAACTGTATTCCCTTCAGATTGTTATAATCATTTGGTAAATTGCCAGAAGTTTGAAAATCTTGATTTAACTGTGTTGTGTTTTTTTGGTTGTTTTTTTTGTTGTTGTTGTTGTTTTGTTTTGTTTTCATTGTTTTTGTGGCAAAGAGAATTTTTGAAGGCCCTTATTCCACCATTTCTGCCCACATCACTTCCTCCCATAACTTTAAAATAGCTTCTTAGTGGGGTTATTATCTAAAAGTCTATAAAAATCAAATTGAAAAGGATAAAAGGCTCCATATAGATCAATAAAAGAGCACATCTGATCACTACTGTCCACTCTGTATAGAAGATGACAGTTTGTCATGCTTCACTAACTCACACAGTAAGTGGACACACAGCAAGTGACTCCTTCCAGGCTTCCCTGGTTTATCCATTTCTCTCTCCTCACTGCTTGGTTCTTTTTTTTTGTTTATTTTATCAATTCTAACTTTTTTTCAAATTAAAGCATTCATAAAATTAAATACTCCCCACATACTCACATACTCCTCAGAGTGAACCACTTTCAATAATTTATGTTTTGAGTTCTTCAAAGAATTATTTCCACATCTATATATAAAACCCTAAGGTACCAAACGACCAGTCTCTATGACACACACTGACCACCAGAGAGCAGATGCTCAACGCGGGAGCTGCCCCCTGGTGGTTAGTGCGCTCCCACAGTGAGAGTGCCATTCAGCTGACCAACTTGTCCCTGTGGTTCACCAGTCCAACAGCAGCCACTCACTCCCTCAATAGTCCTGCAGGTCCAATCTCCAGAGAATGGGCCAGGCACCAACGGGCCAGGCACCGACGGACCAGCACAGCCGACACAATGCTGACAGTGGAGCCAGCCTCCTGAAAGTCGGCCTCAGGCACCATGGCTGCCTCCCCTCCCTCGCTGCTCTGCAAGGAAGAAACAGTATAAAAGCAGCCACCAGTTGGCTCCCAACAATCTGCACCAATATCAGCGGGACGGATCTGGATCCTGGACCAGCAAGGGCATCCCACTCCCCACTCCCGGCCTCTAATACTATCTAATAAAAGAGTAATATGCAAATTAACTATCACTCCATGACAAAATGGTGGTACCCATAGCCACAAGATGGTGGCACCCAGTCTTCTTAGCCCTGCTGGAGTCCCCCAGTCTGCCCAGCAATGGCAGTCTGGGGTATCTGTCTGGGAGGCGCCCGATCCCTGCACAGCGACAGCAGCCCAGGGTGTCCAGCTGGGAGGCACCAGTGCCCAGTGCGATCCCCAGCCTGGGCTGGAATCTCAGCCTGGCAGGGCCATGCTTCCCCACTGCACAATCCCTGACAGGGGTGACAGCCTGGGCTGGGGTCTCAGCCTGGCCAGGGTGAACACACCCCATAGCGTGCTCCCTGGCCAGGGATAGCAGCCTGGGCTGGGGTCTCAGCCTGCTGGGGTGCAATCCCATTTCAGCAGTGACAGCCTGGGGTTTCAACCACTGAGTCACACCAGCCCAGCAGATATGACGGAATCTTAAAAGTTTCTTTTTTTATATATATAATATATATTTTATTGCTTTTTTACAGAGAGGATTGGAAAGAGATAGAGAGCTAGAAACATTTATGAGAGAGAAACATCAATCAGCTGCCTCCTACACACTCTCCACTGGGTATGTATCCCAACCAAGGTACATGCCCTTGACCAGAATCAAACCTGGGACCCTTGAGTCTGCAGGCTCATGCTCCATCCACTGAACCAAACCAGTTAGGGCTGTCCAATATGCTAAAGAAAAAAACTCTAGCTAATAAAGAGGCAATATGCAGGGGAGGGCATTTGGGGGTGACCGGGTTGTCAGAAGAGGGCAGTTGGGGATGATCAGGCTGGCAGGGAAGTGTTTAGGGGTGATCAGGCTGGCAGGCAGAAGCAGTTAGGGACAATCAGGCAGGCAGGCAGGCAGGCAGGCGAGCAGTTGGGAGTCAGCATTCTAGATTGTTAAAGGGATATCCTATGGGAGCAGGCCTACACAGGCAGTTAAAATATCCCCTGAGGGGTCCCAGATTGGAGAGGATGCAGGTTGGGCTGAGGGAATACCCCCCACCCCATGCACAAGTTTTGTGCACCAGGCCTCTAGTTTTAAATAACAGGCATAAGTCACTAATTCTTTATTTATCAAATCTAGACATCATTATTTTCTCACTGCAATGATAGGGATTTTTCATTTGTCCCCAAATCTCAAAACAGTTTATATTTATGTCATTATTTTTAGTTTTTCCATTGATTACTTTTGTAAGCTTAGATCATTAATGCAATACAGTTCTTTTCCACCAACTGAAGATGGAATCTCCTTAATCTCGGCATTTATAAGATAAGGATCTCAGCAACCTTATCTTCCCTTCACATTTCCTCTCTCTGTTTCTTTTTCTCAATGTCAATTAGGATTATTACAATTCTCCATAGTCAAAACTGATTACATTTACATTCTGTTCTAAAACATTTATATTTGTTTGCACTTAGTTAACATTTAGATAACTCTAAATGTTGAAAACAGTATTATAACTCTATTGTTCCCAGCATAGCTAAATTGTAAACTATGGTGAAATGTCCTTCCCTAAGATTGCAGTATAATTATCTCTGTGCAACTAAAAAGAGCAATGTTCCTAATGACAAGGTCAAATGAATTTTCTGTTCTTCTACCTCCCTTGCTCCCACTAATTGCTTAAACCCTGATAGATTTCATTTTACTACTTCTGTAACCATAAATTTCTTTTTTAAAAGTTAATTTTGTCTTTCAAGATTCCAATGGACTTACTTGAACCATAAGCCCTATAGTAAGTTCTTAATAAATATTTATTGAAATTAAAGTATTTGAATTACAAGCCTGTCCTTACTAACATATGAAATGTTAAAATACTGCTATTTTTCCATGGATTTTTGTATGTGATTACTGTCAAAAGAAATGAAAAACTATTCCCTATGTCACTTTAGGATAAATTCCAACCCAATTTTTAACAGAAACAAGTTTCGTCAAAATGTTTGTGGGCAACATTGGTATTATTCCACCAGCATGACTTCCAGAAATCACAATGACTTTTCTGTACTTAATATTATCTAGCCAAGGGGAAATAAGACAATTTTAGTTCAATCATGGAAATGTTTATCCGTCAGATTCTAAATTAAAAGCATCTGGCTCAATTTAAAGAGTTTACCTAAGGTGATTGGCTCCCAAAGAGTGTACACATAATGAAGAATTACAATAACCAAATGCAGAGAAGGAAAAGGCGTCATGAACAAAACATTGACAGTGATTAAAAGTCATGCAATTGAGAGAAATAAACAGTCTTAATTGTCAAAGGAGTGAACACTTTCTAGCTTCCTTTCAAACGTTATAAAGCCACCTACAGCCTTTCCCATTCAAATAGCTACCCCTGCCCAGCCTCCTGAAGCTTGGACTCTAATTTGGGTCTGGTATACAGAATGAGAGAGCAGCCTTCTCTAAGCAGTGCATTCTTGTGTCAGAGGGGAACAGATGTGGAAAAAATCTGGGACTCCATGTGTAAGAAGGTGCTTGATCAAAAAAGGCCTAATCCAAAGAATTTATGCTGAATGTTATAGGAACAATGAAGAATCTACATGCAATAAAAATTTGAAGACACTACAATAAAATAGGAACCTAGGCAGGAATTTATTAGGGCCTGAATGGATGTTTTGTACCGAATCTACACTGTTTAAAGTCAGGGTTTGCAGTTTCTTCACTTCTGGATACACCCACTCCCAGCCCAAGGCTTTTACATAGTAGAGGCTCCATCAGTGGAAGTGATCAAGTGCATTAGGCAGCTTCTGAAATGGTTTACAAAGAGTCCTGCCCTCTTAGTCTTCATGCCTTTGTGTAATTTCCTCCCCTTAAGCATGGATTGAACCCAGTGACTTCCTTCAAACTAACAGAACACAGCACAGGACATCACTTTTGAGATATTGCAGAAGACTGTGACTTCCATCTCATTTTTCTCTCTCTCTCTCTCACTGAAATTCACTCTTCCCCTCTTGCTTGCTTGCTACCATGCTGTCACATGTTCTATGGAGAGGCCTACATGGCAAGGAACTGAGAGAAAACTCCAGTCAACAACTGATGAGGAATCAAAGCCTCAGCTTACCAGATCACAGAACCAAATCCTACAATGACAATGAGAGCAAGCTTGCGAGTGGATTCTTCCCAAACCATAATGATTGCCACCTTGTCGATTTTAAATTCAAGAAGTCTTGAATGACTTCAATCAAATTTTCTTGCAGTTTTGTAACTGCCAATACAATATGCTAAACCAGTTCCTTATTTCAAAAGGAAGATGACAGACAAGTGGAGCTGAGCCAGAAGGTCTAGACCAGCCTCCAGCTGACTCCCAGACTATCCACCAAATCATGAGCTTACTAGATGTTTAGTCACATGTGCTGCTCAGATTTTGTGATTATTTGTTGTTACATCCTTGTGCCCATAGTTGATTGGTATATGCTATGTTCAAGAAAGGGGAATAAGAAACTTCCTACTGAAGAACTGGTCTAATTAAGTAAACCCTGGCTCTGAACACTACTTCAAATAAAGAAAATGTAAATAGCTAAGTTTTCAAGTAATATGACCAATTTTTCTAAACCCTGAAATTTCTAGATCCTCTTATCAGTGACTTGGTAACACTTTCAACAAGTTATGAGAGAAAAAGTGGATTCTAGCTTACCACTTAACTTAATGAGTTATGGAAACAAAGCTATTGAAAAGAAAATCTTCTCTAAAATAAAATTAGCTTTACTGGAGTTTCTGTTGGTCTGGTTAGTATAAAAGCAATAAGAAAAACACTCTACTTAGTTCTTAGTTTACTTTCCCATTATCATGGTTTATACATTTGATGCTTTTGAGGAACTCATTAGCTCTTTGTAATCATAATTAGCTGGGGGCCATGAAAGTATAGTGGCTCTCATTGTGTTAGCTAAGTTTTTGTTAGTTTTAGTGTGTGTGTGTGTGTGTGTGTGTGTTTCCATTAAATTTGTGAACATAGGGAGAAGAATGGGAGCAGTTGAAGGAAAATTTAGTCCATGAATAAAAAAAAACATATAATCTAATAAAATTCATCCTTTAGAAGACTAAAATATATGGAAACTATAAACTTATATTCAAGCTTGATTGCCTTCATTTGAAAGAAATTACTATGGTTTGCATGTTACAAATGTTTTTACCAATTTTTACCTATTATGGTTATTTTGGTTTCTTTAACTGACCTTCTGATGAAAGAGCATTTCTTATTGCATTGCTCAAATTGCCAAATCTCTTTCCTAAGACAGCTGACTTGTCCTATAACAGTTAATACAATAAACCAGAGCCTTTATGGTTATTAGTGTTTTGACCAAATGCATGACCCTAAGCTATACGTTTTTTCAGCTTTCTGTAGCACTAATAGTAGAATCTTTTGAAATTGAGAATATTGAAGTGTTTACCACTCAAACCACATGTCAAATTGAGCCAGTTTGAACACTGTGTAGACATTATGCTCCCTTGAAATAAGAGTCTAGGCTTTAATTGCTGTAATTATTCCTCAGCAGGGGGATGGCATCGATTTCCCAGCTGCACCAGCTGCATGGCATGCTGGGACTAAGAGGAGGGACAAACTGAGGACCTCATGCAGGTTCTGGAATAAATAAAAATGCAGCTTCAAGAAGGAGATGGTCCAAAAAGTCTAAATTTGAACAGAAGACATAGCAAAATCAAAGTAGATTTATCACCAAATGTAAGTAGGAATGGAATATGTCCTTTGGGAGTGCAGAGTAGAAATCTTATCATTGCCAGTCGCCAGGCTGGGTCTTTCCAAGAGCTCCGTTAAAACAGGACACAGAAAAGCAAGTGGGAGCCAGACTCCAGCTGTTATAAGATATTATGATAAATTAGCTCATGTGTCTCATATTCTTTACTCCCTTTAGGATTGACCTTACCATGCTCCTTTTACTCCCCAGAAATAATAATTTCTCACATTAAACCAGATAGCAATACATGCTTTGTCTTTATATATTTAAAGCCATACAAAACCAAAATGAATGTCATAGTTATGTAATCAGACAAAATGGCTCCTTGCCCCCCAACTATTTGAGCTGTGAACCATAAAAAGAGAAGACAAAGTTCATTGGTTGGCCCATGTCATAGCCACTTTCCCTAAAACACTAATAGGGCTTTGGTTATGGGCATGGCAAACTGGTATTTTTTTTTCAAATGCATATGTCACAATTTGAAAACCAGAAGCAGATATTTTGCTTGGTCTTGATAATTACATTCTCCACTGGAAATTTCAACAGAAGTGGTTGAAGAAAAAGATCCAGGAGTCTCCTAGATAGGATTCATGGACATCTAAATAAACGTACAAGTGATACTCCTTTTTCAGTGACCAGAAGAGAAAACGGTAGCCTGAACTGAAGTGTAACCTGTAAGGATGGAAACAGACCATCCTCAGATATCTAGGAGATGGTGTAGGTGACTTTGGGATTGCATCATAGAGAGAGGAGAACGAAAAGAGGGGGCCAACAGCAGTCACATGTTCAGTGTACTATTCCCTCTTTCTGCTTTTCAGTAGAGCTGTAAGTCATCGGATGTTTTTGTTCCCAAAGAGAGTGACTAGAGGGGAAAAATAACATCATCTAATAAACAGTACGACATACATTTTAATTTTACTTATTGTTAAAATGGGCCCATTTTTATTTTAGCTTTCATTTTGATTTTACATTGAACTCCTGAGAGTGTTACAAGATGGAATAACTTGTGACATGTGTCTATCACTGATATCTTGTTTAATGAAGCATTTTATTCTAAACATTATCATGTGGGCGAGGTGAGAAGAAAAATGTTTTCCCAAAGCCATATGGATATGGCTTTTGGTTGAATAGCCCTGAAAATTGTCCCCCCAAAATTAATACTTAATAAAAGCCAGAAAGCCAGATGCCGGGTTAAATGGGAAGTCACAAAGTAGCATAGCTACAGTGACACAAAAGAGCTGAAGAGGACTGGGAATCGAATGTTGCACTTGGTGATACAAAAGGGCAGTGTCAGAGCTGCAGACATCTCCTTCATTAAAAGGAAACATTTCCAAGGCTTGTAATCATGGAATATGGTATTCCAAGGAGTTTGTAGAGGTTTCAGATGCATACGTTCCAGTTTGAAAACCAGAAGCAAATATTTTTGCTTGGTCTCAATAATTGCATTCTCCAGCGGAAATTTCAAATGTCAGCCTGTAAGAAAACAATGCCAGTTTGCCATGCCCATAACCCAAGCCCCATAAGTGTCAAGAACAGGACAGTAAGAGATGACAGCATGCACAGTGAATCTGCATAGGGGGGAGGACATGCTGTTCTAGGTACTTGGAAGGAGATGGAGAGAAGGGCAAGATTCCCTCTCCAAGGAAACCCCATGCACTTCGTTTGTCCCCAGAAAATAATGAAGCAGTGCTCTGTGAATTAGACCAACCACCAAGAGAGGGTCTTTAGCAGAGCCTGCTGCTTGCTCACTCACTCTCTCATAAAATGAGTTGTGATCAAACACTTAATAATTAACATAACTGACATCAAAGATGCTGCATTCCTTTGAGAGATATGAAGATGCAAAAATGGATAAGATGGTGTCTACCCTTCCTGAATAGAGGTAAGAATAATAGCAGTCTTCGTGGAGAGTTGCCAATAGTGCAGGCATTTAGCATATTTTATTTATTCTTCCAAGTAACACTAAAATGTAGGCACTGCTATCACTATCCTTTCTAATAAAGAGGAAATATGCAAATTGACCATCACACTATCACAAAGATGGCGGTGCCCAGTCTCCTCAGCTCTGCTAGAGTTCCTCAGTCCTTTCAGCCCAGCCAGTGGGGGTTAAGAGGAGGCAGCAGGTACACAGTGCAGCCAGACCTGCCCTCAGCCCCCCAGCAGCCCAAGGTACAGGCAAGCCTCAGATAGCAACTGCCCAGCTGACACGCAAGGTGCAGGCAAGCTTTAGATTTCAGCTGCCCAACCACCCAGGATGGCAAGCCTCACATGGTGGCATCCCAGCTGCCCAGTGCTGCCCGAGGCTCAGGTAACCAGAGCCACCCGAGGCTTGCACAGCCGGCAGTGGCAGCAGCAGAGGTGTGATGGGGGCGTTACCTTCCCCTGATCACCAGGTGGCCTCCCACCCCTACGGGCTCCGAGACTGTGAGAGGGGGCAGGCCGGGCTGAGGGACTCCCCACTCCAGTGCATGAATTTTCATGCACCGGGCCTCTAGTTTAATTGATAAAGTGAGGTTCAGAAGAGTCAAGTGATATATACAAGATCATGCATCTGGAAAACTTGTTCAACCAAAGTTTGATTTTCTTCTATTCTGAGCCCAAATCCTTTAATATGAATAAGATGCAATGATCCTTATAATGCT
Source organism: Lasiurus cinereus (assembly GCA_011751065.1). Classification (NCBI taxonomy): domain Eukaryota; kingdom Metazoa; phylum Chordata; class Mammalia; order Chiroptera; family Vespertilionidae; genus Lasiurus; species Lasiurus cinereus. Next base: position 24,893,143 of record JAAGEH010000125.1, on the reverse strand, counting down.
TTCCACATATACAACACTGTTCTAAACACTTCACATGTTTGAATTCATTTAATCCCCACAGCAATGTGGCAATGCAGATACTAGCATTATCTCCATTTTGGGATGGGGAAACTGAGGCACAGCGAAAAATTTTTTTCCCCCAGAAGTCATATAGTCAATAAACAACAATGCTGAGATTTGAATCCAGAGAGACGAGCTCTAAGAATCTACATTTTCCACATCATGCTATACTTTTACTCTCAAAGGAAAAGCACAGATTCCAGGCTAGAGGAGGGAGCGATTTCTTGAGGCTATAGAGTAGAATAGTAGGTGAAAGAAAATATATTAAATATTTGGGGGAAGATGAAGCTTTTGAACTGGGTTTTGAAAAACAGGTGGACATGTGGAAGGAGGATGAGGTTGAAGTGGGAGAAATTCTACCTAAATATATTCCTCTCCACCATCCTTTCTTTATTCTCCATCTTTCGTATTGTTTCCTCATAGACCTTTCTGGTTAGTAAATGCTTATGAACTTCCTTACAAAAAAAAACAAAAAAAAAAAGGAAGGAACTAAAAGCTCTTTATCACTATATGCCCAGTGCCAGGCACACAGAAGGCGTGCAATCATCATGTATGAAATGGAGGAAGGAAAAGCAAAAAAAAAAAATGAACAAAGTTAGGAAATAGGTAAAAAGCTGATAAGTTCTGTAGACATGCAGGAAATCTATCCAAGATTAGTCAAGGAGTGCTTCATGTAGTAGGTGGAATTTGAGCCAAGCACAGTTTTTAAATATATTTAGGAGTGCATTGACTCTAAGATTTACATAATTTCACATTTTAACAGCTCTGAAATTGGAATGTACTTTTAATCAGTGATGTCCTTTAGCTTAACTGGCATCATTTTCTAAAATGTAGTAGACATGCTGATGGTAATAAATTAAAATGACAGCCCATTTTGCAACTGGTAGCATCTTAGCTTCAATGAAATAAAGTACAGATGCAGAAACTGTCGAGCCTCAGTTTGCCGACCACTGCTATAGATGATGCTTGTTAGAAAATGAATGGGGGGGACAAAAGAACTCTGTGGGGGTCCTGGAAACAGGCATATTCTAGACTTGATCCAAGAAACAATAGGGAGCCATAGTGATTTCCTGAGCAGAGGAAATCACTATTTAGCTCTGGAGCTAAATGAAAGTTATCCTGAGTTGAGCTTAACTGGTCAGGCCTTTATTACCCCCACTTCAATCAGTCATTGGATGTGGGCTACCATAGACGTGTGACCACGACATAGCAGATCTCTGCAGCTGAAGCGATTACTGAACAGATTGATAGTGGATGTCTACCGAGAGCACCCCCAGGAACTGGGGAACAAGCCTTTCCTTAAAGAAGGATCCGGGTGGCACCTTGTGAGGCCTCAGAAAGCAGCCCTAAGCCAGCGATTGCGAAGGGTTGGGGAAGAAATGCCCCACCTTCCTCATCTCTTGAGGTTGGGCCTGGTGAGGAGATAACTCTATAGCACGTTGTTCACTGTCTCCTGGAAGTCCCCAGTTGAGTGGAGCCCCAGTTGCCCACTAATAACCTGCTTGACACCACATCCTTTATTGGATTCCTTCCCTTCCTCATCTCAATTCGCCCCTTCCTACCTGTGCTTCCTAAGTAAACTTATCTCAGGCCTGCTTTGGGGATAGTTCAACCAAAAACATCTCCCAAAAGCTTCTTCACTAATTTTCTCTACATGATAAAAATAGACAGTTTTTTAAAGGAATGGCCTATATCTCTGAGCTAAATTGCCTCCCTTTCATTGCAATTTGTACTATTTTTCCCCCACTGAACCAGTTCTTTGAAGTAGTCATAAATGACCTTGGCACATGCTAATTGCCCTCCATATGGGGCAGACTGTCCACAGGAAGGACCTATTCCTCCAGCACCATGTTTATTGTTTATCAAAAAGACCCACCCATTCAACAAGAGAAAGTCCTCACTGCTCTTCAACTCAATCAAAATCAGGTCTGTGAAGTACATTCCTCAGTCAAAAACCCACCAGACAATAAAATCGCTCTTCCCTGAAGGCTTATGTCTGGCACCTGCCTCCGGCAGCTCATTGACTGCGTGAGTGCCCACATCTGTATTCAGCAGCAGCTGTCCAGGGAGCTGGTCTCCACAGAACACAGGGTACCTGCGGTTGGCCTGGTGTCATCGGAAGACATAACCAGAAGACAGCCTCTCGGGGCATGGGATGACAGGTGGGCCAAAGACCTCAGTGCTTGGTGGCTATGGCAGGAGTGGCAGTCCAGGTGGGAGAGGACTACATTTACGCTTTTACCCAAGAGCAGTTTTTTTTTATTTGTGAAGGTTGGCCTAGTTAACATCTACATGTGATAGGGGGATGTTTGTTTTTGCTCTTCCTTACTCCTTTCAACCTGTAGCCCTTGACCATTTGGATCCACTTCAGTTGTCAAGAAAAAAATACCGAGGAGAATTGGAAAACCCTTGGCTTTTAAGTTCAAGAGCCATGTTCCATCTACCAAAGGAAGATTTCAAAGAATACATGCAAAGATCATTTTTCCCACCTATGGAAGAGACTGTTCCTGTTCTCAGGCAATGTCTTGAGTGCAGCTAAGTTTATTTATGAAGAAACCACTGTGGGTTCCTTCCAGAAGAGAAGGCAAGAAAAGCTGCCAATCAACGGTGTGCTGATGAACTGGTTACCCTGTGGGCAACTAGTGCTAAAACTGACTGGGGACCCTCAGAAAACTGTGAAGTCCCCTCAGAATCTTCTCACCGAAGGACAAGGATGCTGGGGCATTTATCTACCAAATCCCATCACCTGCCCCTGGAGATGAAAAGACTGTGTCATTACAGGCTATACTTGCAGAGCAGAGCAAGCCCCAATGATACTAGAAAATCCCTCAAGCAGAGAAACAAAAAGTGGCAGCTGCAGGCATTTAGGTGGGAAACTGGCAGTTCTAAGAAGTGTCTGCAGCTGCAGCTCTGGGGAAATGAGAGATCGCAGGGCAGGGCACTGCTGGTGCCTGCGATGATGTGTCCATAGTGGCAGCTCAGGTGGGTGAGGGTTTATGAGAAGGCAGTATGGGACAGAAGCAGAAGGGAAGGCAGGACACAAGATGAGTCACTATATGACTCTTTGAAAGGGGAACCTACCCCTCTACCCTTTGCTCTCCACTCCTTAAGGCCAGTGTGGGGGGAAATTAGTGAACCCTCATGTATGTTTTGGGGTCTCATGTCAGAAAGGATCTGCATTCAAGTTTCTGGCAGGTCCCTTAAAAGCAAGCAAAGTCCCTGAGTTTCCCCACAACTTGCTAGCTTGGAACAGTAACACTAGGGGAAAAAAAAATGATATCAGGTAACTAAAATTACAAGAAGGCTTAAAGAAGTGGGAAAGAAAAGGTTCAAGGTCATGATGAGAAAAAGAAGAGTTTACCAACTGATAGATCAGTGGGAATAGAACATGTCAGCATAAGTCAGAGTGGAAGGATAGTGATGACGGAGAAGAACACAGCTGAGACCGTTGCAGAGGATGGTAGCAAAATACCAGATGCCAAAAAGTTCCAGGTTCCTCTCTCTAAAGCCACAGCACTCCATCAATTCCCTGAAAGCCTAGATGCTTGTTTGGGGAGAAAACAGAAAAGGGAAATGTCCAAATTGGCCAAGGTTAAATCTAAAATGACTGTGTGCCTTAGTTTGGGTTTCCCCAAAAGGAGAGCTGGAAACAAGGATTTGAGGGTGGGCGTTTATTTGGAAGGTGATTCCAGAGAGCAGGAGTGAGGAACTAGAAGAGTAAAACAGGGAAGGAGGCAAAGCCAAAGTAAAGGGGTGTTGTTAAGGGAGCTATGTGGCAAGAGGGACTCACTTCCTTTGGAACCTCCTGAGACTCATAGGGAATTGTCCACCTGAACGACAGAAGACCAAGGCATTTACCCATTATTTCCCATTCCACAGTGGCCAGGGGGTGCCCGCTGCATTAGGGCTCTCCAGAAAAAGCAGAACCACTTGTGGGTGTAATGAAACCTACTATACTAAACTGGGTCACATGACTATGGAGCCTGACAAGTCCCAAGATCTGCTGGGTGGGCTGGCAGGCTGGAGACCAGGAGGAGCCAAGGTTTTCACTCCGTTCTGAAGGTCAGGAAAAGACAATGCACAAAGGTCAAAGGGCTTCAGGCCAGAAGAGTTCTGACTTCCTTGGGGGAAGGTAAGCCTTTTTATTCTATTCAGGCCTTCCACTGTTTGAGGGGGGCCCATCCACACTATCCCCAAAATCCCTCACAGAAATACCCAGAATCATGGCTGCTCTCTGGGCAGCCTGTGGCCTGGACCAGCTGACACATAACATTAACCATCACACCCTCAGAAGTGTTCATTCTCCTGCACTCCCAAGATACCTGTGCACTACAGGCCACGTGAGTGCCTGCCAATGTTTGTGAATTTGGAGGAATCTCTGGGGGAAAAAAAAAAAAACAGCAACAGAAAACACACACAAAAATAAAAATAAAAATAAAAAACAAAATAATAGATTCAGAACATAGACCTCAGATTAATGGCTGACAGCTGGAGGTAAGTCCAAGCCCATATGGAACTGTGCACCCAGCCGAGTCTTAAATCAGAAATGACACAAAGATGTGATTCGGAGCATAAAAGCATCTTAAACCTAAGCTTTTCCCGAGTTTATTAAGATTATTATCTTCCAATCATTGACAAAACAGAGATTCATAAAAGAGATTAGATTGAGTTAGAGAAGCATTTAGAAAGCTACACTTTCTGCACACCTGGTTTTGTAGCCTGGAACATTCCCTCCCCTACCCACCTTGCACATATGAAAAATGGAAAGCTAGGTCTGCTTAATCGAATCTTGGCAATCAGTGGGTTGCTGCCAATCACCTTCTCTCCAATGTGCCTGTAATTTATTTTTCCATGTTAACTCATCCAGGGAATATGTATTGAGTATATAAGCCATTATGCCAGCTAGGAGTACAAAAGGTAGAGAAGATGAATGTTCCCCTCTCTCATAGCTTCCCCATTACTTGCCTTCAAAGACATAAGGTTGCTTTTGTGAATACTGGCAGTTGTACTGATTAAGATCTCAGGCTTAATTTGTCTCTGGATGGAGATTAGAAGGGGAAACATATTAACCCAAAAGTTGGAAGTTATGGAAGTTCCATTCAAAGGCAAATTGACTTCAAAAGTCTAGGCATGCCTACATGTAAAATTAGCTTTTTATTAGTGAAACACTGCCTATGAATTTAGGTTATTTAAATAACACATTATCAAGGTAAATGTGGTAAAATTACTAAATTACATTTCAGTTTATAGGGTGCTTGTATAAAATTAAAAATTATATACATAGGTTTAAATTCCTCACATAAATTAAACAAGTTACTATAATAGCAAGTAAATCACTACTTTTCAATTTTTGTTTCTCTTCAATTTTTAATTATAAAACCTTTTTCAGCTGAAATGTGGGTCTAGCGAATGGGTCTCTATAGTTTCTCCCAGCCTATATGAGCTGCAGTCAAAAGTGTATGAGCACCACTTTACTTGAGATCACTGAATGTGTTCAGAGGGTGTACATTCAGGTGATTAAGGACTCAGTCTCCAGGATCAGACACATTTATTTATGAAGCCCAGATCAGCAACTACTAGTTAAGCGAACATGGGCAGGTGATGTAACCTGTCAGCATCTCCACTTCCTCACCTGAAAAATGCAGCTAATACTAGTACTTACCTCAGAGCCACTGAGACAAGTAACTGAAATGAAGCAAAATAAGCACTTAGCATAGTACTGGGCATGGTGCATGGTGTGTGCTCAACAAATTACTAGTTACTCTTCAATTATTATCATTTTAACAAGATAAACACAAGAGAGCCATAGCATTGACATTGAACCATATCACTCAGAAGAGCTGGGATTCTGTAAACTACCAAATCCAGGTTATGCCTACAGGGGACAACGTTCTCCAAATATGGGTTTCATGGGTTTTAAATGGGAAGACAAAAAAAGCACAAGTTCATTTCAAGACATTTTCCCCCAAGTCAAAATTAATTTTGCTTTGGGCTTTGCAAATCCCTCCTTTAATTGTCTAACCATCTCTAATTGAGAAAGGAATGAACCATATATGTAAGTTTATTTCCTCTAGGGAAAAGAAAAAAAAAAAGAATCTGAAGACACCAAAATCATTTGCTTCTGCATAATATAAAGACCTAAAAGGGGAAACTAAATCTTCAGAAGTATTACAGGCAATCACTTCACCAGCCATGATGGCCTTAAGATATATATTAATTTCCTAAACTGAGAGAAAGAAAATTAGATCTCATTTATTTTACCTTTGATTTTTTTTTCTTACCTCTTAAAGTTAGAATTTTAAATGGGCTACAGAATCGATAAACGGTATACCCATAATGTAGATGAGATTTAAAATCTAATATTTCTTGGCTTCATGAGTACATAACTTTTAAGAACTAATTCTAGGCTAAGGCCTTCCATTTATTCTATTACGGATCAATTGATGTTCGTGAAAACAATTTCCAGCTGAGGAGGCAATAACATCTAGTGCAGGTAAAGTGGGGGTACACATTCTTTGGTACCCTTCCCAGGAAATGGTGGGGCCCAGGTCCCCTTCCTTTCAAAAGGTGGGCTCAGGGACAGATTTCACACAGAGAACATGGCAGAATACATATTCTGAGCCCAGGCCCTAAGGGATTGGCCGCTCCCACCTCCTTTCTCTTGCAACACTTCTTGCCCCAAAAGCTGTGGGTTTGAAACCTCCCGAGCTTCCCACGTGCACTCTGAAACTGGCCTCTGAACACGAAAGGGATGGACAGACCAGAGAGAGAGGCAGCCCACTCCTGATGGGCAGGTGGCAGTTCTAACAAACAAATGACTTACCTGCAAGGCTGGTCTGCAGAGGCCGAGGGCCCAGTAAAGCTCCTCACCTGCTCGCCAGTAGATTCCACGTTCATACAGCGGCCTTCGCTGGGTTCGGCCCGGTATCCAGTCTAGATGGTGCCAACAACGCCTTACTCTCAAGGTTGCATCCTTGGGAATGGCTCCCAGTGTGGGAACGGTGGGCGGGAGGCGCAATATAAGGAAGGGGGAGGAGTGAGAAGCCTCCAGATGCCCGGATGGAGCTCTGAGGTCAATCGGAGGTCACATGGCCTTGTTGAGCTCCTCCAACAGAACCCCGGCTTTGAGCAAGAGGTCCAGCTCAGTTGCGGAGGCTCCGTGGTTGAGCGTGGGCCTATGAGGTCATGGTTTGATTCACGTGCGGGCTCCATCCCTAGTGTGGCGCATGCAGGAGGCAGTCCATCAATGATTCTCTCTGTATCTCTGATGTTTCTACCTATCTCTCCCTCTCCCTTCCTCACTGAAGTCAAAAAATATAATTAAGAATAATAATAATAATAAGAGGTCCTGCTCCCTGGGAGATTTTCATGCAGTGAAGAAGCTCAAGATAGCAAGATGGACAGGCCGCAAGAGGAGAGAGACGGTCACACAACCAGCCAGCCTTCAGCAACTCCAGCCAGCCCAGCCCAGCCCAGGTACCAGATAACTGAATGGAAAGCCTTCAAATGCCTCCAGCCTCAGCCACTATCCGCCTGCAGTCTAAGCGGGATCCTAAGCAAGAATCACCTGTCTGCCGAAACAGGTTTGGCTCAGTGGATAGAGCATCGACCTTTGGACTGAAACATCCCGGGTTTGATTCCAGTCAAGGGCATGTACCTTGGTTGCGGACATATCCCCAGTGGGGGGCAAGCAGGAGGCAGCTGATGGATGTCTCTCTCTCATAGATGTTTCTGACTCTCTATCCCTCTTCCTTCCTCTCTGTAAAAAAATCAATAAAATATATTATAAAAAAGAATCACCTGTCTGAATCCTTCAACCTCCAGATTCTTGAGCACTTATAATTACACACCAGATAACCTAATTGGTAGAAGTAGTTAATGGCAAACTAAAATAGGCTTTCTTTTCTACTCCTGTTTTATGTTTCATATAGTGGGGGTTCCAGTTCTAACAGCTTTTCTCCAGGATCTCAAGCCAATGTTTTCTCATTAGAAATCAATTCCATTACGGTACTTTCTTTTAAAATAATCACAATAATCTACTTTTTTTTTTTTTACTATCGCCCAATTTCTTCAGGCAGAAATAGCTAAATCTTCCAGAGTAGTTATATCGACCTATTAGTCCTTAAAAGTATTGTTAAAATATGTTTAAATGTTATTGTTAGTAAGGAATGGGTCACATCAAACATTTTCTAAGTTGTAAACTTTCTGTTTACAAAACTTTCTTTTTCTGCAAAATTCTAGGGGATGAATATGAACATTGTCTAGAAGGCTGACCTGATGATATGCTGGGGTGAGGTTGAACATCAGTTTTAATCCTTATTTTAAAAAAGGACTTGTGCCCTGGCTGAGGGGCTCAGTTAGTTGGAATGTCATCCTATCTATCCAAAGGTTGCGGGTTCCATCCTCGGTTTGATCCTCTCTCTAAAAATCAATAAAACCATATCCTCAGATGAGGATTAATAAAAAACCAAAAACTAAAGTTTTCTATATTTAACTCACAGTTTTTCCAACTCAGTTCAGCTATGATTCATCAAAGAAGATACAGTGGTACCTTGAGATACGCGTTTAATTCGTTCCATAACCTTGAGGCGTGGGAAACTATGAGACGCTCGAGTCTCGGTAAACTGGTGGGTCGTGTGCAGCTGGCCCATCCGCACAATTACTCCTATCTCAAATGTTGCTCGTATTTCAAAGATCGCTCGACGGCTCATATCTCAAAAATCTCGTATGTTAGGGCACTCGTATCTTGAAGTACCACTGTACACATGTTTAAATAGCTTTCATTAGACTTATGGACTTGTATGCAAGCATATAAGCATAACCAATGGGCACAAACACCAGGGAGGTGAAGGCATGAATGTGAATGGGGGCTGGGGAGCAAGGGAGGATAAGGACACATATGTAATACCTTAATCAATAAAGAAAGAAAATGAAAATAAATAAAATTTTTAAAAATGAAGTGTTGTCTATAATCTGTTTTTATTTTTTGAATGAAGCGTTTCAAATTTGTGGTCCACTTTTATCACTCACTACACCAATTAGGAACTTAATCTTTTCTCCAGCGATAGCTCATTTATTCATTCACTCAACAAATTGGGTGCTACTATTTGTCAGGCACCATGTTGGGGCCTAACAATACTAAGATAAACAAGACAGATTTGGCCACTGCCAAAGAAGCAGGCATTAAACCAGCAGTAAGTTGTTAAGAGCTAAAAAGTAAGAAGTAAAAAGAGCTTTGCAATTACACAGAAGCACTATCTGACCCAGTGTAGGTCTTAGAAAGCATCTCGTATATTAAGCATGTCAAACTCAAATAATGAGGTTTAAGTTTATGTGAGCCACAAAAAACCAAAAGCTTCAATTTTCATAGAAACAGGTTTATTTCGATAAAGACATGCTGAATACAAAGGGCTGAATATAAATGAGTAATTGTTAACATGAAATAATAGAACATTTAATAAAAAATAATATTTTTGAACATTAACTGACCAGATATTGAATAACTGCACAAATTAATAAGCGTAACACAAATAAACTGATTTTTCTTGTTCTCCTAAAGCGAAATAATTCCTGTTGCACACACCAAACAAGTCAGTCCAAGATTAATGACCTGGCAATCGGCTGCTAAAATATTCACTGCTAGTATTAGTGGAGAGAAATGGTACGCCTCATGTAAGGCACCTAAGGGAAATGAATGCAACACCATTAGAGTAATCAGTCATTAGCAAGCATTGCAGTTCATTATTAATAATTATGCATAACAAGATATTGTAAAAATTAAGTTACTAAATTTTTATTAAAACATTTCTCGCATACCGTTACATTGGCTGAGCTGCAAAGATATTTGTTGTGGGCCGCATGCAGCCCACATGCCACGAGTTAGACATGCTTGTCTTACCTCATGGAACTTGATCCCAATAAATAGCACTATATTGCCCCAGCTTTTGAACAGTTTAATGTATCAAGCAACGAAGTGGCACAGGAGGCAAAATACCATCTTTTTATTGATAGAGACTTAATTAGAGGACATAATGTAGCATGAAAGCCAAAGAGACCTGAATTAAACATGATTATGCACTCAGCCAGGTGGTGCCGGATCAGGTTAAGAAAGGGCAGAGCTGAGCTAGGCATACCCAGTAATTATTTCCAGTTTTACCAAACAAGCAAATCACTGTGAACAACAACTAAAAAGCAAACAGGGGTCAGAAGTTCTGTATCAGTAGAATTTCTTCCACTTGGAAGAAGCCATCATGAGTGGATAAGAAACAGGGATTTTATCGACACAAAGGAACACCATTACCTTTATTCTGACCATTTTTTTTCCTTATCCTGCTGTTCTCTTGAACAACAAAAGAAAAATCACTCTGAAAGTCACCTCCAACTTCCTGATGGTTTCTATTAACAGCAAAACCAATTGCACAAATAGTTCAAAATTGAATACATACCATTGATGTATAAAATGATCTTTTGGCTAATTCATCAATAAGAGTGAAAATGCAATCTGACCAGATTGGACATTTAAAATGCTCTCTATTATTACCGTATGTTTTCCCAAGAGGGAAGCTGAATGTCTAAGCCATGCCACTTAAAATACAATAGGTTAGTATAATAAATGCTCATTGAAAAGCTTCCAGCAAAAGTTTCCTCTTAATTTTTCTCTGTTTCCTGAAGAAGGTAAGAATATTTTTGTTTTTAAAAACTCAACAGAAATGGTTAATGAAAATTAAGCAAGGGTATTTCCAAATACCTCATTTTTAAAAAAACTTATTTTTATTGATTTCAAAGAGGAAAGGAGAGGGAGAGAGAGAGAGAGAGAGAGAGATCAATGATGAGAGAGAATCATTGATCAGCTGCCTTCTGCACGCCCCACACTGGGGATTGAGCCCTTAACCTGGGCACGTGCCCTGACCAGGAATCAGTATTTTCACTCCCTGCCCTTACACCAAACTCAGCATTTCATTTTGTCCATCCCCTTCAGATCCATTCTCCACTCTTCCCACGCTGCTCTGTGTCTGGGATGCTGACCTCTTTGGGCTACATCGGCATTGTTGCCCCTGGATCCTGGTTGATTTAGCCAAGGAGAAGATTGGAGGATTGAGGGTGGGAGGAGTGGGAGGTACAAGGCTTTATTCCCTTGGTTCACATCCTTCTGGTCTGTGGATTGAGAGCCACTGCATTTCTTTTTTGAAGGTCCCAGCTCCTGTTTTGTGGCCCTCTCCTTTAGTTGTAGCATTGCTCTACCTCCACTGGCTTCCAATGACAGTCCTTCTACTTTATTTTTACTTTATACTTACTTTTCATATCCTATACCCTGTCCGTCAGCAAATCTTGTTAGCTACACCTTCAGAAAGAATCCAAAATCTTACCACTCCTCACCATCTCCATCATTACCACTCTTGCCTGATTACTATTTACAGCCTCCTAACTGGTCCGTCTCCCTTCCCTCTCCCTCCCCAGTTCAGTTGAGACTTCCCCTGGCATACTAGCTATAATAGAGCCATTTCTCTATTCCCCTTACTCAGCTGTATTTCTCAAATAGCAGTTATCACCATCTGACATAATCTATATCCACATATTCTATCACCCCTCAGATTATATGAGAGTAAAGATCTCTGTTTTTGTTTATGGCTATATTCCCAGTGCTTGGAAGAACATGTAATACACAATAGTCACTTAATACATACTGGTCAAATAGTTGAATAATTATCAAAATAACATATAATAATTTCGTGATCTAAATTCATTGTATGACTAAAATGGGAGACCCACATGTCTAGGATAGCATAGCATGTGGGGCCATTATTAAATACTCATGTACTCTGTGGCCACCTTAAGCCCTTGTAAAATATCAGTCAGTGGACAGTCTTACATTGCTTCTTCATAGCTTAATATTTAATACACTAGAGGCCTGGTGCATAAAATTTGTGCACTTGCGGGGGGGTGTCCCTCAGCTCAGCCTGAACCCTCTCACAGTGCAGGACTTCTCAGGGGATATCCAGGAACCCTCATTCCTTACCACCCACTTGCTTGCTGCTCCTTACTGCTCAACTTGCTGCTCCTTAGTGCTGCTGCTGAAGCAGGAGAAGCTCCCGCCACTTCCACTGCACTTGCCAGCTGTGAGCCTGGCTTCTGGCTGAACGTGGGAGCACACTGACTACTAGGGGGCAGCTCCTGCTTTGAGCGTCTGCCCCTTGGTGGTCAGTGTGCATCATAGTAACTGGTCATTCCACCACTCAGTTAATTTGTATATTAGGCTTTTATTATATAGGATTACTCCATAATAAGCTTGGAAAACTAGTTATTAAAAAAAGTATACAATGTTTGTTAAGTAAAGAACAGTCTGCTCCAGATGGGGTGAACAATAAGTGAGGGAGGAGACTAAGGCAGAAGGTGCAAGCTCTGATAGGCCTGTTTGGAAAATAGGGCCAAGGTGGAAGCAATGGAAGATCATCTTGGATACAGGGAGACTGACTGTGAAATGATATTCATCAAACATTTATTAAATGCCTCCTCCATGCAAGATACTGTATTGGGAGTCAAGACCAAGGCATATTGAAATATGAATATGATAGGCTCCTGTTTCCAAGTGTTCATGATCAAATATAGCAACTAAGACATATGTTGAAATGACTCTAATATAATGTAAAACAGGCTGAGTTGGAAAGGAAGAGAAGGTGAGAAGAGGCTATTGGATAGTATAATGACTGCTAGTGGAAATGAAGCAGCAGGTGGAACCAAATTTAATTCTAAAACTTTAAGCCTAAAGTTCCAGAAGTATAATTACATGAACAGAAATGAGTGGGAGGGAAGTTTGGCAAAGTTATAGAATCAATTTGAAATGACAGTGAATCAATGGATGAGCCATTGTCCAAGGACTCCCAAGCCTGACTTTTCATAGAACAGGAGTGCCTAAGGAACTTCTAAAAATTTGTCAAAAAATACTGACTCACCAAGACCGGTTTGGCTCAGTGGATAGAGCGTTGGCCTGGGGACTGAGGGGTCCCAGGTTCGATTCCAGTCAAGGGCAAGTATCTTGGTTGCGTGCACATCCCCAGTGGGGGGCGTGCAGGAGGCGGCTGATCGATGTCTCTCTTTCATCGATGTTTCTATCCTTCTATCCTTCTCCCTTTCTCTCTGTAAAAAATCAATAAAATATTAAAAAAAAAAAAATACTGACTCTTGCCGAGACCTGTTTGGCTCAGTGGATAGAGCGTTGGCTTGCGGACTGAAAGGTCCCAGGTTCGATTCTGGTTGGGGGCATGTGCCTTGCTTGCGGGCACATCTCCACTGTGGGGCATGCAGGAGGCGGCTGATCAATGTATCTCTCTCATCGATGTTTCTGACTTTATATCTCTCTCCCTTTCTCTCTGTAAAAAATCAATAAAATATATTTTTAAAAAATACTCTTATGTTTTAGCCAACAACTATTATGCCAGAATCTCTAGGAGTCATGCCTATTCAGTATGTGTGTATTTTGTAGATATGCACCTGTATGTTTATGCAATAGGTGTGTGTATGTGTGTGTACCAGTATTTCTTAGGTGGTTCTGATACAGCCAGTTTATGGAACATTATTTGTAATCCCTGCTATTGACAGCTGAAATATGTAACTGAAAAGAAAGTGAGGGATCACCATTAAAGTTAATTTTTTAAAATAATGATGACCTAATTTGGATATTGAAGATTGGCACCTTTAGGATGAGAAAAAATCTGGATGATGTATAGCTTCACAAGAGTAGAGTTAGATTGACATTCAGGAGACAAAAAGAAGGCACAATAAACATTCTGAAGAGAGACTAAAAATAGTTCTTAGGGGGAAAATAATGAACTGAAGCAACTCGATAAGCAAGAAGTTATTTCTTATGCATAATAAAATATGGAGTCACTTCTCAGGTATATCCATGCCTCACATTCATTTTTTTTTTTGCCAATTTTTAGGACTTTGAAACTTAGTGATGTAGTGTGGCAGAGTAATTACTAATTTCCTTCTCTAAATATTTTTGAAAAAAGAGAATTGCTGTCTTAAAATAATGAGTACTGCATTGAATGTTGCAGAACAGATGCAATGCCCAAAAAGACAGGTCTTGCTAATTAACTCAGTATAGTACTCATTAAAAATGAACAACTCTTGAAGCTAAAACATAATTGTGCTTCGGTTTTAAATGTATAATTAATAGGTAAGAGAATGTCTTTTTAAAAATAAAAGAAATTGCTAATGCAATGGTTAGTCTGTGACCTACCTGAAAAAGTATAGCTTTAACTTGAACCATGATCAACCTAATTTTGTATTCAAGTGTTTAACCAACACTCACATGGCATTTACCATATGCCAGGCACACTTCTGAGCTCATTACAAATTTTAACTCACTTACTGCTCTTAGCAAATTTTAAGATATATATCTTTTATTTCACATAGAAAACTAAGAGCCAGTGAAGCTAGGAAGGTTGGCCAAGGAACACAACTGAAAAAGATTCAAGTCCAAACCATCCATCTCCAGGGGCCATGTTAAGGCAAAGCAGTTGCCATAACAATATGAATGTTTTTAATAATTTTGATTAAATTTAGTTTGTAGCTAAGAATAAATAACAGCAGTTAATTGGTGTTATTTCACTGCTATGGCTAATGAACATATTAAAAGAAAGCTATCTGGAAGATGAGCTGAATGAAATAACCAGAGTTACCCATACATGTGATGTTTAAATGCCCTTTCTTTTGAGATGGGTTCCTCAGAAGATGCTGAAACCATGAATCTGAGAGCTGTAGTTTGACTGGAAATTAGTCCCAAGGAGCATTGAAAGTGAAAAAGGTACATGCAACAAAAAAGAGAAAGAAGCTAATAAAAGTACATTTTGAACATGTGACTACTATGGGCAATGGTGGCTCAATTCCACTGGGGAATTCTGGGAAGCAATGTGGAACATGCACCTCCAGGGCATGAGGAAGCTGAAATATTTAATCACCAACTGTCTGTCATTGGCAAAGAGTATCAGGTGTTCTTAATTGGAAACCATGGGGTCAGCAGTCAAAATCAATGCGGAGCACTCAGAGGATATGGCCAGGACATCAGCAGCATCTCTTGCAGGCCATGATGTGCCTCTCACTTTAAAAACTAAATAGTCTCCCATAGTTATATAAAGTTATATTTTTTCTAGTTAATACTATTTTCCTATTTGTTTACATCATGCAAACTCAGATATTAAAGCTCTTATGAGAATATATCTGCATAGGCAAGGACACAGTATTCCAGACATCATATTGCAGTGGTAAAATTTTATCAAGAGTGGGGTAATGATAACAGTAAAGTGAGTTTCTGTAAAATTTTCAGTTCACGGCTTTACATAGAGAAAAAAATGAGAGTAGTAATATTCTAAACCCAGTTGTATTGAGTATGTGATCTAGGACACGTGATTTATCCTCTCGCATCTATTTCATTTACATGAGAAAAGAAATGATAACATTTGCCTCAGGAAGGTGGAAGTAGATGCTATTCTTTGTCTTTGAAGTATTTCTTTCTCTGAAAAATCCCCCACCCTGTATGCCCATGGAGGAGCTGTCTACCATAACAGTAGGTCACCCCTAACAGAGGTAGGCAAGTGGCCCAAGCAGGACCAAACAGATTTTTTTTCCTAAGGTCACAATGGTAACAATTCTGGAAGAAGGTATGAACAAGCCATCTTAGCAGACTGAATGAGAGAGCAGATGATCTTGAGAATGTGGTTATTGAAGCTGGGGACAGTGGAACAAAGGAAAGACTTAGGGGAGAAGAGGCCACAGGAGCCAGCCTGGGCAGTGCTCTGATTTGGCTTCCTAGAAACATTCTAGGAAAGAAGTGAGCTGAGACCGAGCTGCTGTTAGCTCACTAAGAAATCTGAGAAAAGGCACCTTGGAGACAGGCCCAGGGGGAGAGCCAGGGTCAAGCTCCCTGGCTACAAGTCTCTTGAGGACCCTTAGAGTTTAGGAGGAAGCAAAAGTTCATTCTGGGGAAGGAGCCACACTGAGTCTTTGTCCTGCGGGCTTATCTTTTTCTTCTGCAGCCAGAATCTTAGGGGAGGGTTTCAACAGAATATTCATCAGCTTTCCAGGTGCAGTTTCAATATGCTGATGCATCCACAATGAGCGGATAGAGGAGTGTTAGATTATTCTTTGATCTGTTGTACTGTTTTATTTTTATCTTGGATATGTCTGGCTCTAATGGGGTTTTTGTTTTTTTGTTCCTCTGACTTCATCTGTCCTTGGGTTTAGCTGGCACAAATGGCATTAATTGGGCCTCTGTTCTCTCTCTCTCCCTGACCAGGGTGATTTAAGCTGTGTTCTCTGGTTAGGAAAGAGAGATATAAACCATTTGCTCTCCAGTGGCAAGATAAGGTCTTGTGGTTCACACGCTGGCTGTAAGTTTTTCAAATTGTTCATCCTTGTATAATGTTCCTGTCTCAGTTTGCCTATTCTACTTGCCCAGGAATTTTCCTAGCTTCTTACTATGCTGCCACAATTTTACCCTGTATATCTGACACAGTATTCATGAGGAATTTAATAATAAATGAGGTGTCTCCATTGGAAACAGTAGTAATAATCTTTCAATAATTTACTGAGGGAAAAGTAGGGGAGAAGAAAATAAGTCTGATTTTATCACTTTTAATAATGACTTAAAATAGTAAAAGTATGAGAGAAGCATGAAAAATAGATGTGCTATTGTTTGAACGACTAATATATCTTGAGAGTAAAAATCTACATATGAAAGTAAAGTTTTTTTTGTTTCAGGGCTGAGAATTTTATGTTTGCCAAATAACTTCTAAATAGTACATAGAAATAAAATATGCTAGACATTTACATGCATACTGTGTAATATTTTATACCACACCAGTTAGTGCTACAGAAATAGGTGCTGATTGAATATTTTATAAGAAAGAAATTATACTTTATTTCAGGAACATTAACCTACAATTTCTCCAACCTCATTCAAGTGCTAGCTGTCTTCAGAATGAATTCAGGATGACACTATGGCAGCAACAGCGTGACCAATAATGTAAGGATTGGAGAGAAAACAATGAATCTGTGTTTTGCTCGAAGAAACCCACAATGATTTTAGGAAGGTATATGGCCTTGTTAAAAATCATTCAATGCTTCCTCAGCTACATTCAAGTAACTATCAGTTAAATGGATGCTGATCACAGGCCAATCCCCCTACTAAATAGCAGTCTTCGGGTATTTGGCCATAGAAAAATCTGCCTGGTAAGTTAAAAACAAAGCCAGAGAAATTCGAAGAATATAACTGCCATTAGAAGCATTTATACTGCATAAAAAAGACTGGGCCATTACTAATTGAGATGTTGTATCATTGCTTAAATTTCATTCCATTGGATAAAATATAGATTCCATTGGATAGGATATATACTAACCAAGATCAGAACTTTAATCACTCTTTAAAAATAAAGCCCAGCCAATGTGACCTATGAACCAGGGGTCATGGTTTGATACCTGGTCAGGGCACATGTCCAGGTTGGGGCTCAATCCCCAGTGTGGGATGTGCAGGAGGAAGCTGATTAATGATGCTCTTTCATCATTGATGTTTCTATTTTTCTTTCCCTTTCCCTTCCTCTCTGAAATCTATTAAAAATATTTGTTAAAAATTAAAATTAAAAATGGGTCTTTAGTTAATTGAATACATGCTGTCAGTCTCATAATAGGCAACTAATAACTTATTTCACCAATGATAAAGTAGGAAGTGCTAAGAACTACTACATTGATTTATTCAAATATTTCCAAAGCAATGGCATAGATCAGTGAATTTTTAAAAGTGATGTCCTTTGGTAACACTGTGATGGAATGGTATACCGTGATTTTTTACCTACAGTTGCATGATATAAAGAGTTGGATCAAGGAGAGTCAAATCTGAAGGCAAAAAAAATCAATCAGAGCTTTCTTTTCAATATCTCTCCTAGGTGGATCTTCAGGATCATAAGTTGGCAATTCACTCCTAATTAAATGCTTGACTTTGTATAGAATTAATTCCATTAATAATTTCTAACAACATGTTTATAAACTTACTGCCACTCTTACCTAATTCTCCCTTAATTTTTAACTTAGAAGATATGAGGGAATGATTACCTGTGTCCTGAAGTTACTCAACCCTGAGATAGCCAAAATCGCACCATACTTTTGGTGCAAATGTGGTCACAATAACAATAAAATCAATTGCATTGGGTCCTTCGCCCATCTGTATATTGAATGTGATATTGTACGTCCTTCCAGAACTCCCTGTAAGAGTGTCTGGTGGTTTCCAGGCCGTATCCCACAAAGTCTTACCACTCATCTTCTTATAGCCTTCTTCTCTGAACACCTTTATTCATAGAAACTGTCCAGAAAGCCACCAATGGTATATTACCACTTCTATTCATGTTTTGAGGACTCATTGTATTAACATCATCAGTACTGAAAAGTTGTATAGTCCTGAACCAAACTGCAGAGAAGGGGCCCTCTATAGGCTGAAGTGAGTTGTAATTACTAAGATGAAATTGGGGTGCCACTACATAATAGGAGCAAAGAAGCCTCTGTTTAGCACCCAGGAGATTCCCTGGGGTGCCTTAGTATTCTCTTGTTCAATGCTAATTTAAATGGCCAGGAGCATATCTTCAATATAATGGAGAAATGCTGATAAAATTTTGTTCAATATGCTGACATTGGCTTGTAAGCTAGGTTGCCTTTTTTTACCATAATGTCCTTAGAGGAACCAGGTATAATAACTGCCAGCCTATTTTAAAGATGGCCTATTTTGCTTTTTACCAGTGTAGAATTAGGCAAATTAGAATAGCTTTGTGCTTTCCTGAATTTGACCTACCGGAAAGGTCACATTAGTTGATGTCACCTTAATATACCTTATATGTATCTTGTTGAAAAATTACCCAGTTTTCCAAGTAATTTGGGGGCTTGTCCTGAAGACTAGGATAAAAACCCCAGAGCAATTTCTCACATATTCCTGCTTCAGACATCCCCTTTTTGATAAACTCTGCAGATTGACTCTAAGGAATCATAAAGGTCAGCCCCAGCTCCAAAAGTTATCATGATCTGGTTGGGAAAACAAGAGGCATGTATAGCAAACCATAGAAAATCAAGTTATTCAATTGAATGGCAGAAGGAAAATTGGTCAGTGTCTTATATGCTTTCTCAAAGAGGAAAATTGAAGACAAAGTTTTGAGTACAAAACCTTTAGTTTATTGTAATTCTAAGGAGCACACTAGGTAAATAAGGAAGTAAGGAGAACAGAAAGGTGTTATCAGCTTACCATTGTGGAAAACTGACTTGCTCCTTCCTGCTTGGAACTCTGGGAAACATAAAAAAAAAACGAACGAACAACATGATGTCATTTAATATCCACCCATCTTTGGGTAAGGGAGTGGAAGGTGTTAATGCCTACACACACACACACACACACACACACTTATACACATACTTTCAGCCTACCTTGTACAGGTGTGAGAAGAAGTCATTGGGCAAGAGGATACCATCAGCAGGAACTAGATAGGTGCATTCCAGGGGGACATAGGCAGAGCTGATACTGCTAGTTAGTAAAGACTTTGTGAAAGCTGGCATTTCGAGTACACAGTCCTATTGGTGGATTGGTAGAAAAGAAGAGGTCCCAAGAACATGCAAAGAAAAGAGTGTGAACAGGCTGAGGAGGGAAAAGATGACAATGAAGATCTCAGGAAATGGTCTTCTCCATGTTGTCTGTTATTTAAGAAGAAAGGTATAACTTTAATCTAGAATCTTTGTATTTACAGGCATTGATCACCTCATTGTACACAGATCTGATTAAAAACTCTCACTGGAAAATGAACAGTTCTTAGCTCAGAAAAAAAAGGGAGTGGGGGAAGATGACTTGGGAAGTTAGAGGAAAATCCTAAATAAAAATTAATGCGCTAGAAAGAAAAAATAACTTGAGGAAAGGCTAACATTTAAAATTGCTATTATAAAGCAAAGGAATGAATAATTTTGGCCTTTAAGTCAAATTCCTACCAAGTACAAGGAACATAAAGCTTAATCCAAGGATATATTTGCAAAGTGTCTCAGACATTGGTCTTCAAAGGGGCTTATATATTAAGAATCACCTTTGGCATTTGTTTAAAAACAGAGATGCCTGAGACAAATATCCAGATTTCTTTCTTTTTTTTTTTTAGAATCTCCTGGGGTAGAACCTCTGAACCCGCATTTAAAAGATTCATCAGTAATGCTAATATGCACCTTGGGTCACAAACCACTGGAGGTGAACAGAATGAACTATGAGTCCTGTATTTATATAAGTAGACTATGGAAAATAGCTGGGGGGTGATGGGAATGCATCTGGCCAGAGATAACCTTGTTATAAAGGGAAAAAGAAAAGAATGTGACAACACAAAGAGAAAAGAAGACTCCCACCCCACTCCCA
This sequence comes from Lasiurus cinereus, assembly GCA_011751065.1. NCBI lineage: Eukaryota > Metazoa > Chordata > Mammalia > Chiroptera > Vespertilionidae > Lasiurus > Lasiurus cinereus. Next base: position 24,872,664 of record JAAGEH010000125.1, on the reverse strand, counting down.
TGATGCCACAAGGAAGCTTGGCATGAGGTCTGCCAGTTCTGTACAGGAGGCCTGGCTCGATGAACCTAAATCAGCAGTCAAGTTAGAAATGCCCCTTAGAATCCAAGAAAGTGGGGCCAAGTACAGAATGAGTGTCAACACAGCAAATCAGAAAGGCTTAGTGGGAGATCTCCCCCTTTTTTTTTTTCAGCCATCCTAAGTAAAAGAAATTCAATCAGAAAACAGCAATCCGGTGGTACCCAGGAAGGAGGAAGATTTATCATCTTCATGTACCAGCCTCTGATTGAATGTTAAATATTGAGAGCTTTGTTGATTAAATTGATTACTATAATTTTTGTACTGGTAGTACTCGTAAGAAATATATTTAAGGAAAGAGCAGCACTTCATTTAGTGGATTCTAGCTTTAAAGCTAATGCTAAATTAAGAGGATTTATAGAAATGCTAATCCTTTAGGCCAACAACATTGCTGTGCAGTGGCAGCATTATACGTTCCAAGAATATATATGGTTGTTATATGGAAAAGGGTGATCTATGGTTTTTCTGCTTCTCTCTCAAGAACGTCAAAACACAAGAAATATCTTGTGATAAAAGCCTAAGTTATTTTAGTTTAATGGTGCACAGGTTCTTAGGTATTAAACACCAAAATGAATTAAAAGCTATTATGTGAAGATCTTTATAATTCTTCTCTCTCTGGAATTTTGCAAGTGATTTATAGATCTATCTCAGAGTCACGATTCTCCAAATAAAAAGTAGTAAAAAGTATCCGATTTTATGCAACTACATTTTGAGCCTCTACTAAGTATTAGCATTGTGCTAGGTGTTGAGGACAAAGCACTTGACCCTTGTCCTCAATAACTTAATATTCTAATAAAGAAGAGGAAAACAATACATGCTACACACTAGCAACAAGTGAAAAATGGATCTGCTGTGTTTCTTTTATTCTAAGATATGGCTAATTATGGCTCATAACAGAGTCTTAGGAACCATTGTTTGCCCTTAATATCTGGTTTACATTTAGGATTTTTCATCTCACAGAGTGGTTGTGACCTGAAACTTTATTTACCTATTTACATGAAACCCTGGCTCCTCAGGTAGACTATAAACCCACAAGGATAGTACAGATGCTTCTAAACTTATGAAAGTTGAAAATATCAGAAGTCCATAATGCATTTAACCCACCAAACATCATAGCTTGGCCTAGCCTACCTCAAAGGTACTCAGAACATTTACATTCGTCTACAATTGGGCAATTATATTGAGTTACAAAACACCCACCTCAAGTATGAGTGTTTTGTATAACATGATGGAATATAAAAAATACAAAACACAATATTAAAAAATGCTGGCAACACAATACCCTACAGAGTATTAGTTGTTTATCCTCAGGTCACTGCCATTGCCCAGCTTCACATGAGGATCACACCGCATATCACTGGCCCAGGCAAAAATCAAAATTTATCACTGGAAGTACATGTCTACTGAATGCCTAACACTTTTATACCATCAGAAAGTCAAGAAGTTGTAAGTTGAACCATCATAAAATGGGGACCACCTGTCAAGGTATTTCATACTAATGGTTCTCAAATTTCTTTACAAATGAGACTCGTCTGGGGAGTATTCAAAATTTAAATCCCCAGAACACACTACAATATTCTGAACACTTCTGCATGCACATAACATATAGAGTCTGAAGAAAGAATGTGGAGGGTTTTCTGATCCAGAATAAGCAAGGTAAAGGTCCATGTTCAGAGAGTATTTAAGGAGGAAGATCTGCCTCCTTAGCAGTGGTCCTCAAAAGAATGTGATCTTTCTCCTTCTGAGACATTTGTTAATGTCTGGAGACATTTTGGGTTGTCACAAATGGGGGTGGAAAGAGGAACAGGGCCTACTCACGTAGAGGGTAAAGGCCAGAGATGCTGATGAAAATTATAAAATTCACAGGACAGCCCCCACCACCATCCCACCCCAATAAAAAATTGTCTGGCCCCAAATGTCAATAATGCCACTGTTGAAAAATCTTACACTGTAGTTTGACCTATAAGCCCAAGAGATGGCCCAAAAGAAATATGGAGATTCAAAGTTAGAGAAAAAAATAATTATCACTAAAAGGGAAGGAGCTATGCCAAAGAGAATAAAAGGGCAGGACTGCACCTGCCTTCATGTCTTCAGCCCCCACACTCTGACCACGCTCTTTCCCATCTGTCCCCAGAGGCTCTCCAGATCCTGAAGGGAGTGGTGCATAGAAGCCAGATGGCCTTACCTCTCACCTTCTGCTTTGTCCACTCTGTGCTGGACTCTTTGACTTAACACAAATAATCCTAATTACCATTGCTCTTTTCAGCTTGAGGACAGATATTCTTTCATTGACAGGGCATTCTTAGCACACAAATAAGGGAGAGAGGGAGGGAAAGAGGAAGGCAGAGAGGAAGGAAAGAAGAATGTTGAAATACCCCCAAAACATTAAATCTTTAGCAGTGAATGCTTCAATTTCATGTCAGGAAGTTTGAACTTGGCCTGAAGGGAAAAGTTTCAGAGCATGCCATCAAAATAACTAGGTCAATTTTCAGCTTCTTCTTGGAAGGCTTTCTGCTCCTTCTTTCCCTTCCCTGCTGGGCCCTCAGCCTGTCCATGCCAGCCGCCTTCATTTCGGATAACTGGCTCTTTCAGCCTCCACCTCCAGGTCCAAAGGCCCCTGGGATTGAACAAATTGCCCACCCACTTTGAACCCAAGAATACAGTCCTGCTCCTTCTATTTGGGCATCTGGAATTACTGACACCTACCGTGTGCAAGCACTAAACCACCTGGCGGAGAATGAAATTTTATGTGATACCTGCTGGCATTCTGGGCTTGGTCCACTGGCTCCATGAGAACATGCCTTGGACCTAAGAATTGTTATATTTTATGCTGTACCTAGGGACATAGTTTCAGGCTTATGTCAGTGGAAAAAGACCAGATTTATCAGGCTTGTAAAAGTAAAAGCAAACAATAAAACCAAAAATGAGCCTAAAGTATCAGGTTTAAGAAACGCAAGAGTCCTAAAAAAAAAAAAAAAAAAAAAAAAAACAATGTCAGAAAAGATTTTTTTCAACTACACCTTCCCAGATAAATGGCAATCAGCTTTTAGATAAGATTGTTATGAGTGAAGACATCTAATAGAGATGTTCTCATAGTTCTTTGACTATTTGTTTGCATATCTCTTTCTACCTCTAAACACCAACCTGTCCAAGAGATAGAGCTTGCTTTATGCATGTTATATACTCAAGATACAGCAGAATGCCCCTCACATAGTCAGTACTTAGTAAGCTAATTGATTCCTCAACCTTTACTCAAACACTATTTTCCTTTTTTTTTTTTGGGGGGGGGCCTTTTTTTTCATTTCAATAAAACGTTATTGTTCAAATTATTACAATTGTTCCTCTTTTTTCCCCCCATAGCTCCATCCACACAGTTCCCATCCCACCCTCTGCCTTACCCCCACCACTGTCCGCATCCATAGGTGTACGATTTTTGTTCAGTCTTTTCCCACACCCATCTCACCCCTTTCCCTCCTAGATTTGTCAGTCCACTCCCTTTCTATGCTCCTGATTCTATTATATTTACCAGTTTATTCTGTTCATCAGATTTTGTGTTCACTTGATTTTTAGATTCACTTGTTGATAGATTGTTTGTTGTTTATAATTTTTTATCTTTTACCTTTTTCTTCTTCTTCTGATGATGATGATGATGATGATGATGAACTCCTTTAGCTTTTTCTTATCTGTGAAGCTCTTTATCTGACCTTCAATTCTGAATGATAGCTTTCCTGGGTAGAGTAATCTTGGTTGTAGGTTCTTGCTACTCATCACTTTGAATATTTCTTGCCACTCCTGTCAGGCCTGCATAGTTTCTGTTGAGAAATCAGCTGACAATCATATGGGTGCTCCCTTGTAGGTAACTAACTGCTTTCTCTTGCTGCTTTTAAGATTCTCTCTTTGTCTTTTGCTCTTGGTATATTTTAATTATGACATATCTTGGTATGGTCCTCTTTAGATTTCTTTTTCTTTTTTTTCTTTTTTTGCATTCTCTGTGCTTCCTGAACTTGTAAGTCTATTTCTTTCACTGTGTGGGGGAAGTTTTTTGTCATTATTTCTTCAAATAGGTTTTCAGCATCTTGCTCTCTCTCTTCTTCTGGCACCTCCATAATTCTGATGTTGGTACGCTTGAAGTTGACCCAGAGGCTCCTTACACTAGCTTCAAACTTTTGGATTCTTTTTTCTTATTGCTTTTCCAGTATTTGTATTTCAAATCTTTGACTTGATTCTTGCAATCCTCTAGTCTGCTGTTGGATCTCTGTATATTATTTTTTATTTTAGTCAGTATATGCTTAATTTCTAGTTTTCTTTTTTCATATCCTCATGGGACTCACTAAATTTATTGGCCTTTTCTAGGAAATTCTTGAAAAACCTTATAACTGTGGTTTTGAACTCTATATCCATTCATTTGCTTTCCTCCATTTCTTTCATTTGTGACCTGTTTCTTTGTCTCCGCATTTTCGCTGCTTCCCTGAGTTGATAGAGTGGCTTTGAGTACTAGGTCTCCTATGAGGCCCACTGGCTCAGCCTCCCCAGTTACCTGAGGTGGACACCCTTGGTGCACCCCTCTGTGGCTGTGTGCACAGTCTTGTTGTATTTAAGCCTTGGTATTTTTGTTGGTATCACTGGGAGGAATTGACCTCCAGGCCAATTGGCAGTGAGGATCAGCTGTTCTACGATTGAAGAACTTCTGTGCTGAAAACATCCTTATGAGGCAAGACTTGCTTCTGTGGGGCTTTGGTGCTCACTGTGCCCCTGAGTGTGACCCTTATGGATCTAAGGAGTTGTAATCTGGATGGTCCCACTCTGTCCTCTGGGTACACTAGCTCTTGGATCTCCAAGGAGGTGCTAATTTAGCCTCTGCCTGAGGCCACCCTGCAGGAGCTATGGAGAGATCTGCAGATTCCTCTTCTTTGTTTGGGTTTTAGAGGTGCCCAGATGAGGCCCAGCTGTGAAGCAATGCAAACTGCTGCAGGGCCTTGGGCCTTCTTTTGGATGTCCTGGGTCTCACTGACTCAGCTGCAGTTTGTTGGGTAAGTTTAGTTTTTAAAGGACCAGGCCATTCATATGCAAAAGCCTCTATGCTCTGGTTGGATGGGGCAGAATCTCAGGGTGGAGCAAAAAGCAATGGCTTCCGTCAGCCCTGCCCTAAGAGGCACCCGGGTCTCAGTGTCCATCGGTAATTGCTGCAAGCACCTGTGAGAGAAAGCCACCCTTGAGTTCTGCCCACTGCCATACAGTCCAGTTTCTCTCTGTATGAGTCTGGGTCCCCAGAGGCTCGCCAGGAACTGTAGTTCAGAGTAGTCAGGAGCTTGTGTCTCTCTCAGGCTTGAAAAAGACAGTCTCATACTCAGTTGCCAGCCCTCTCCAAGAACGCCTCAGTACCTCTGCCTTTGTTTTTCCAGTATTTGAGTCTTAGTGTGCTTTTCTCTTTCTTCTAGTTATAGAATTTCCACTCAGCCAGACTTCTGTGGTTCTGGATGATGTTTGTTTTGTCTTTTAGTTGTAGTTTTGAAGTTATTGTGCGAGGCAGCAGTTCAGGTATTTACCTATGCCACCATCTTGGTTTCTCCTTGCACACTATTTTCTAAGTCTACCCTCAAAATCTCCCATTGGTCTGACCCCATGACCTGAGCAAGTACACACACACCCAAAGCATAGGAGTTGGCTCTTCCCTGTCCTGGAAACTTTTTCTTCTAACTGACTAACACTCAAACAATCATTTGGCTAATACAGTATTACAAACCATGTGGGAACTGTGTCCTAATAAGTAAAGTTAAAACCCTCCTTCACTTTTAACTTTTTGAAGACAATATCTATCCTTATTATCTTACTCATCAGTTGGCATTACAAGCTGCTGAATACAGCTCTTTCTACCATAGTGTCCTATATATAATAGAGGCTTATAAACACTTGCTAAACAAATCCTGGTTTCACTAAAGAGACAACCCACTTCCAATATCAATGAAAGGAGTTGTTAATTGTTTCTTTGTGTTATATTTACCTATCAAACAAGCACACAATGATTCCCACATAAATTATTCCCAATGAAAAAAATAAATAAGGACAAACAAGGGGTAAAATCACATTGAAAATAATATCTCCAACATCAACACCTTCCCCCAAAATTGGGTATTTCTGGCCTATAGTAAAATAAACATTAACTCCTAGTTGAAGGACTTGGGTATAAATTTCTTACAATAAGAAGAATTTTAACCTGACATACAGTCTGTCAGGAATGACTTCTTGAATCAGTGAGGTTTTGGGGTCTCTTTGTTAGAAGTCAAAGTTTGGCAAAGACTTAAAATGCTATTTCAAAGGCCTACAGGGTAAGAGAATGGCTGGGAGTCAAGCTGAGCCATTGAAAAGAAAGTAATAAGGGATAGATGGAGCTGTGAGTGGAAGGAGAACAAAGGCAAGGTCAGACAGAGGAAGCTAGAGCATCATGAGCAATGTCTACAAAATGGAAAAATTAGGTGAGGTGTCTTCCAATACTTTCTCATTCCACAAACATGTGGCCACGCTGCTGCCGGCACGTGCTCTATGCTCTTCTACCAGGACACGCAGCTCCCTTTGTTTGCTCTGGAAACATCTGCCACAAAGTCAAGCCACAACAGCATAGAATATGACAGTGACGTAAGACAATCCTTCTGAAGTAAATCTAAACTTTTCAGAATATGTGAATTTATTATACATGGCACCTAGAAACCTACACTAAAAACTTTTAGACCACATTTTTGAAAGATATATGATTCTTAGGGGGAAAATATAGAAATGATAAAAGCATCCTTTTTCTCAAGACGGCCCTATCTAACAGAATTTTTATGACTATCTGGTGCTAAGTAATAACAAAGGGAAATGGAACCAGCATTTATTGCCTTGTAAGCTATCTCACACAGCCACTCTCCAAATCATTACTGTCTTCTATTATGCCCTTTACTTATAGGCATATTAGTTTGTAGCAAGTATATCTGGGGGAAAATGTGCCAATAATTTTTCTGGAGGTTTTATGAGAATATTTAATCTTCCCAAGATAAATATTCCCTTCCCCAGTTTACTGCTGAAAACATTTCTCAAAGTATATGGCAATACTAGGTTTTGAACTCTGATTCTCATAATCCCAAGCTCTCATGTGTAATGCTAAGTCAGTAGTTCCCAGATTTAGACATTCCACAGATCAGAATAATTTCAAAACTATTTTGGAGGTCAACATAAGATTGCCAACTTTTCATTTTTCTAAGTCAGGACATTGAACACACACACAGAATTGTCACCATCATTTTAGAAACAAGCATTTAACCCTCAAAAGAGTGAATAAAGTGAGTTTTAGAAATAACTTGCTACCTGTCCTTAACTTTGATTGCCTCACAGGTGGAAATTTTAATCAGAAGCTGAAAACTTCAGCTCAACACTGTACTTCTGAGAACTTGGACTTGGGAGTCGCTGCAGAAAATCAAGGAGCCTGTTCATGATATGACAGCGACAAAGTCCTTCTGCCTAGAGGGCAGTTGGATGTACCTTTGATAACCTAAAAGCTCTCAGGACCTGCTTTGTTGACTTCTAGGCACCCACCTGGGTCAAGATGACCTGGAGGACTGGAGGAAAATGTACTAGTAAATTTGTGTGGAGGAGGGGAGTAAAACTTAAGCCAACATGCACGATATTTGCGACAACCTTGAGCAATAGATATTACTGTTCACCACTGTTCTCTATCGCTTGTTACTCTGATGAAAGACTTCTCTATATTGTCATTAAAATTTTCCTAAAGCTAGGGACAAATTAGGAATCTCCCAAGCCCTATTTGGAATTAGGTGTTTACATTAAATTATGTAAATTTTGCATCAAGTTTGCACTAATTGAGGGGGCACATGATTTATTAGAAAAATTACACAGTCAGGGATCCTCCATCTCTCACTTCTGCTTTCAACAAACAGCTAAATGTTTCTTGGCCTTAATTCTTCACTTGTAAAAGGACAGGACTAGAATATCACTCTCCACAGCATCCGAGCTAATAGCTTATTTATGAAGGACTTAATTTTTTCTTATTACTTTACTTTTGTCTTTCCAATTCCATTAGTATGTTCTTTTTAAAAATATATATTTTATTGATTTTTTACAGAGAGAAAAGGAAAGGGGGATAGAGAGTTAGAAACATTGATGAGAGAGAGAGACATCAATCAGCTGCCTCTTGCACACTCCCTACCAGGGATGTACCTGCAACCTGTACATGCCCTTGACCAGAATCGAACCGGGGACCTTTCAGTCCACAGGCTGATGCTCTATCCACTGAGCCAAACCAGTTGGGGGTCCCTTAGTATGTTCTGAGTTCTGCAGAAAAGTTAGAAAAATAGATAAAGTTTGAAGAAGAAAATTAAATAATATCCCTTTCACCCAGAAATAAAAAGGCTAGCAGTATTAATATTTTTCCAAGTACCTTTTTACATGGTTTGTTAAATTTTATATATAAAATATTGTATCTGTTTTCTCTTGATATTAAGATTATTTCCCCAAAACATACCTATTAAAATACATGTTTTTATTGATTTTTAAAATAACATGATTTATTATAGGTGTTTAGGAATTATCAGGAAAACATAAAGAATAACACGTTATATTTCCAAAGGGTAAATCCCTTTTAATAGTTAAATACAGTGGTACCTCGAGATACGAGTGCCCTAACTTATGATATTTTTGAGATACAAGCTATTGAGCGAGCGATTTTTGCTTTGAAATACGAGCAACATTTGAGATAGGAATAATCTCTCGGATCGGCCGGCTGCACACAACCCATCAGTTTACCGCGACTCGAGCGTCTCATAGTTTCCCACGCCTCAAGGTTATGGAACGAATTAAACTCGTATCTCGAGGTACCACTGTATAAGTGTTTCAGATATATATTATAAAACTTTTCCATAGGAGTTGTTTTACATCATGTAATGGCTGTGTAGTACTTGATCATAGAAAACTGCCAAATGTATTTATGCAATCCCTTACTATTTAGGTTTTTATAATCTACTGTGATATTTTAAAATGCTGCTGTTGCTCTTTTATTAATAATTCTAGTTTTAACAATGTGCATTTAAAATTTTCTGATTTAAAGCTGCTATTTGGTTATAATAATTATAGTGAATTGAACAGAACTACCTTGTCCCAAGTATTTCACAGGTATTGTTTAATCCTCATGACAATCCTGTAAGATCAGTACTATTTTATTTCCATTTTACAGACAAGTGAACTAAGGCTTGGAGAGCCCAGTAACTTGCCTCAAGATTGGTAAATAAGATCGGTAAGTTAGAGCCTCGCAGACATCAGAATCCAGGCTCTGAATCCAGAGACCATGCCTTTTCCTCAGCATGCGAGACAGTGGATCATATTCATTTGTTTATGTAAGTCTCACTTCACCTTCTCAACAGCCTGAGAAGTAGGTCTTCTCCCTTTTAGCTGAATAGTGGAGTTCAATAATGATCCTAAGCAACTGAAGCTAGCAAGTGACAGAAAGAGGACAGAATCCCATGACAGTGACTCACTATCCGTATTTTCTAACCATTTCACAGAGATTTCAGAACACTTTATTTGTTGGTTTAACTGACACATTTAGTTTAGTTTATTCATGTGTCTTTTGTATAATGTGTTTTAAGCTCTCTTGTTTCCTTTTCTCTTGTTTATGTTTGTTTGTTGTTGTTGATTTTACTTTTTCATACTCAAGTATATAAAAGGCATACTCCTTAAAAATTTTTTGTGTGCAAAATTATCCTTGGACCTACATTCTTCAACTTCTGAGAGCGAAGGGTATCTTTTTAATCTCCTCTTTTATGGGGATACTCTTTTATCCCTCCCCAACTATCTGCTATCTCAGTTCCCAATGTTTATTAAAATAATCTAATAATACACTCTCATCTATGTTATTATATTATTTAATGTGTGGTTAAATACATTACTTATAAATAATATCTACAACATTGAGTTTATTAAAATAAATTGTTTTTGCACTAGATATCTTTTTTAAAAACATTTAACACAAGTACTCAGTTGTGTAGAAGTGTTACAAGAATTATTTATATGTGTCTCATTAACTAATTTCAGTTACACAATAGTCATCTTTTCATAACATCCTCATCTTGAGCTCTAAGGATCATTTTTGAGCAATTATATCGCAAGGCTAGTTCCAGAGCCATCTGATTTTTATACCCTTGCAGATTTCTTTCCTCCCTGCCAGATGTTTATAAGATTGTTTTCCTTGTCATTTAGTTTAGTATTTTTTTGTCTGGATAAGTTTGAATATGGGTCTCTTTTTAATTATTTTACCAAGATCATTATGGAATCTTCCAGTATACTTAAACTGGTCTTTTTTAATTCATCTATAACATTACATTTATTTCTTTTGTTCAGTATTCCTCTCATGAACACAAAATACCATTTATTGAATCTTTATTCCCCATTTTTCATTTTATTATCTTCCTTCTCATCGTTTTTATCAAATTTTCTTTTTATTTCTACATTCTGGAAGAATGTACCTTCATTGATTTGATTTTCTATAATGCTAAATCACCACTTTTTTGTCTCCAATGTCAACTTTAATTCTACTATTTAATTTTTAATGTACCTGCAATTCTTTTTAATATTAGCCCTCTCTCTTTTCATTTTATCTTCTTGTCTTCTCCTTTATAATTTTGGCTCCTATTCCATAGAGGCCGGGCCTCCCTGCATCCTTTTAAGAATGTCTGTTTCTTCATAGTTTATTCTAAATCTCACAATAGATCGTTTTTAGAGGTGTGATTTTCCTCAAAGACTTCACGACTCTATTCTCTTTCCTCATTCTATGTCTTTTTCCCATTCCCTCCGTATTGGTTGTGGTTTTTATTCTCACCCTTTCTTCATCGTTGGTGAGGAAACATTGCTTGCTCTTGACCAAACTCTTTGACCAATTGTCAAATTCCGGTCCAATTGCAAGTTTCTTACTGCTGCTCTCCTGGAGCAGTGCTCTCTGTTCTACTGAAGTAACGTCATCTTCCTGGGCCTGTGGTTCTCTAAATCAATAAAGATAAGTTACCATTTATAAAATGCACTGCCACGTCCTTTCTCCTTTCTGTCATCTTTAGCACTTTCTTTCTGGAGACCATGTCTCTGAGTGTGTCATTGGCCACTCCCAGGTAGCCTGAACTTCTTTCCTTTAGTTTCTAAGAGTGACTCCTTCTGACTTTTCAAATAAAGTTGATAAGGGAAGGGGAAAGTGGATGAGTGATTGGGCTGCCTCAAAAATCAGCACCCAGAGCAATGGCTCTGAATTTTAGCTGCATCAGAATCACCTCTAGGTCAAATACATAGAATCAGAGTGGAATGGTGCTTGGCAGGGACTGGAGAGAAAGGGAAATGAGGAGTTACTAATCATAAAGTCTCAGTTAAGCAAGGTGAATAAGCTCTAGAGATCTGTTCTACAGCAGTGTCCCTGTAGTCAACAATAATGTAGTGAACACCTAAAATTTTGTTAAGAAGGCATATCGCCTGTTAAGTGTTCTTATCATCATAAAATAAAATTTAATTAAAAATTTAAAAACACCAGAAAACAAAAAAAGGAAGAAAAGATAGGTTCCTGAGATAGGAGATAGGAAAGCAAAATAAAGAAAGCATCGAGATTATTTAAAGAAACTATAAAGTGGGAGGAAAGAAAAAGAACCTAAAGAGAACCAGAAGTGACAAGATTCTTAGTTGACTTTGAAAAGGTGGACAGCAGCCTGGCTGGTGTGGTTCAGTGGTTGAGCATTAACCCATAAACCAAGGTCCCTGTTTCAATGCCTGGTTGGAATGTGTGGGTTGCAGGCTCAATCCCCGTGCAGGAGGTAGCCAATTTCTCATCAATATTTCTATCTCTCTCTCCCTTCTTCTCTCACTAAAAATCAATAGAAACATATATTTTTTAAAGAAATAAAAAAGGTAGACAGCAGAGTGCCCTAAAAGTAGGAAACTCAGACCCCTCACATCCACCCTTTAGATCAGCCAGGGAGTAAAGCAAATAGGTTTTAGACTTTGTCAGAACTCCTTCCCCAAAATATACCATTTTATCCCATTGAATCCTGTAGAGCACTGGTTCTCAATCTGGAAGCAATTAGAATTATCTAGGGAATTTTTAAAAACAAACACACACCTAATTTCCAGGACCACAATTTGACACCAATAATGTTTAGAAATTCCTCAGATGATCTGAATGTGAAGCCATGGTTTAAAACTAGTGATGAGAAAATTGGGGAAAACCATTCAAATTCAAAGTCAAGGACTATTTGCTTATTCTTCTGTATGTTTAATCCCTGATCAGTGAATGGGAAGTTCCTGTGGAAATGAACTGTACCATTGCCTTCCACAAATAAAGCTTATAGTGTTGGCTTAGGACTTAGGTAATTAGCTAGAACGTTTCTCCACAGGCCATTTCTCAGGCATTTGGATGGTGGATTCATATCTATAAAGCAGGGTAGTCACTGCTTACGCTCTGAGTTCACCATCTGAGATCTCATTGCTGCTTGTTTATTAAGAACTATGCAGTATGACTTCTGGACAAATTCTAAATGCAGTATCATTGTCTCTCTTGTTCTATCACATACTATAGTGTACATGCAATGGTGAGTAAACAGAGCAGCTGACATGTAAATGTTAATTTACAGAAGCAAAATTTCTTCTGTTTTCCTCTTCTCAACATTTACACTTGCATGTCTACAATAATAGCAAAGCTTATGATAATGGGTTGGAGATTAGATACTGTACTAATAAAACTCTTGCTATTTTAAAATTTTAAACAATTGTGGTTGCAGAATGTTAGAAGGACTCTCTAAATGACCCCTAAAAATATCCTAAAGCTATTAAATAACATACATGTAAGATATTTAAATAATTTCTTTAAATCAATAAGAAAAAAGAGAAAACTCAATAGAAAAAAAGTGCAAGTAATTAAAGCACATACTTCACAGAAATGGTTATCTAAATAACACATACTAGATACTCAACTTCACTAGCCAGCAGTGAAATGACAATTCCAAACACAGTGGGACACCTACTGTACATATCAACAAGAATAATTAAAATTAAATACCCAAACAATATCATATGTTGGCAACTTACTCTCATGCACTGCTAGTGGGGGTGCAAACTGCTACAACTACTTTGCAAAACTGTTAGAAAACTGAACTTACATGCCCTCCATGATCCAGCAATAGGCATCCTGTGACACAGCAATATGTAATCCCTCTGACCCAACAATTTCACTCCTCAGAATTTCTCCAACAGAAATTTTTGTCCAGACATGAATAAGAATGTTCATAGCCATACTAATCATAATAGCAAAAGTCTGGAAGTGATCCAAATATTCGTCAAAACTAGGATAGCCCCAGCTGGTTTGGCTCAGAGGATAGAGCATTGACCTACAGACTGGAGGGTCCCAGGTTTGATTCCAGTCAAGGGCACATGATTGGGTTGCAGGCTTGATCCCCAGTAGGGGACTTGCTGGAGGCAGTGGATCAATAATTCCCTCTCATCATTAATGTTTCTATCTCTATCTCCCTCTCCCTTCCTTTCTGAAATCAATAAAAATATTTTTAAAAGAGTATGATAGATGAATATATTATGCATATAATATTGCATAGACATATGTAAATAAATGGGCATAATTGTGTTCTAATAAATCCTTATTACAAAAACTTGTGGAGGCCCACATTTGGTTCATAAATTCTAATTTGCTGATCTCTGATTTAAATGATAAAGCCAAAAGTAAAATGATTTTTATAAAATAATGATAATAAAATATAGGATAATCAGACATAACATATTACAGCTGTAGTTTATATTACAATCTATATTAATAAAAGGCCCATGGCCATTGCACCGTAATGCTGTCAGGATCAAATAAGCAGTGACTCTTGTGGTGGGCGGGACAGGGCATGAGCTACTAGCTGCAGAGAGCTAGAGTGAGCAGTGGAGGGCAGGGCAGGGAGCTACAGGCTGCAATGGGCAGGGCAGCCAGCTGAGGCAAGCGGAAATGAGCTACTCACGCCCGGTTTCATGCACCCTGGGCCACTAGTAAATAAAAATCTCTGGGCTCTTTAGGGCTTGTTTTAAATGATCTGAAAATATATCCAGACAATTTAATTTAAACCAACTGAGGACTCACTTGTTGGAAAGTCTTTCTTCCAGTCCTAAACTCATTAAGGACTTGTTTCTCTTTAACCTAAACTCAGACAACTCCACAAGGATGAGGCATCATATTTCCATTAATCTTCTAATTTTATCACAGCTGTGCCATTCTTGTCAGCAAAACTCCAGGGTTGTCAGCATTTTCATTATAATGCTGGAATCTCAGGAGGTTATAAATCTGCCCAAGATAGCCGGAGTTAAAACTTGGCATAACAGCTTCTACACCAAGAATTTTCTCAAGGATGAACAAGCTGGCTCAACAAAAAAAATGAGTTCATATTGAAAGCTAGGTCAAGAATAATCTTTGTAAAGTTCAGAACAAGTTTTGGTTGTGAAGAGTCTCCACAACTCAATTTAACAAGCATTTATTGAGTTCCTACCATAAGCACCCTCTGTCATTTTATCTGCCCCACTTTAAGTATTTCCCTGGGGAACTGCAACTCCCTTAATCCAAGTCAGCCTCTAATGGAACTGTCAATCAAGGAGATTTGCCTTACCTCTCCTGAGGGAAGTTCATTTGATTCAAGTGAGCCAATTAGCTTACTGTACATTCCTAGACACAGAATTGATCCAAAGATGGTTTGGGACTGTTTCTCTTTCAGGATTGTTACACCCTCTGAGAACAAAAGACTCTCTCTTCTTTTTTTGCTATTTGTAAAATGGCCACATGAACCCTGAGTTTCTGTGTGTGATGAATTTCCCATTGGTGATATTTTCTAGGCAGTTGGATTTAGGATGAAGCTATAGACTTGGGAGTCATCAATGTGCTTCAAAAACCAGTATGAAGCAACTTCTGGGATCCTCCAGTTCTCTGGAGCATAGTTTAAAAGTACTAAGAGCACAACTAGAGAGTAAACGATAGAAATTACAAATATACAGTCCCTCTACTATTTGCTTCATTCTGGGCTAGTTGTTAGGGATGTAAATATGAGTGAGAATGATGTATAGTACTGACAAGGGGATAGAAATTCAATACATTTATCCCCTGAGCACTTCAACCCCTTAAGATTCAGATAATATACATTTAGTCCCTATATCATGACCCATAGAAGTCCAAAGGCCTCCTGAAATTTTCTGTGGAGTTCCAGAGCCTAGCATTCTCTTTCCATATAGAAAACTTCTTCTGATCACAACTACCAGTCTCCTACATTTCTATATCCCAAGCACTGAGCACTGTAAATGTCATTTTATTCACTGAATTGTCTTCTATGATCCCAGTTATTCTAGCTTAAAAAAATACAGTGCACATATTTAGACAAACAATATTTATCAAGAGCATACTATGGGGAAAATATTGAAGATATGAGGATGAAACAGAATATATTTGCAGATCACCAAGGTTTTACTGTCTAGGATGGGAGATGGGGTATAAACATGTATTTACAGCCAACTGTTCTAACAGAGCTCTAAAAAGGTCTTCTAAGACAAGAAGAGAGAGAGAGAGCACTGAGCTCTGCTTGACAATGTCAGGGAAGTGTTATTCACGGGCACTTAATGAGTTCCCAGTCTGTACTCAGTGTTATGATGGACAGTGTGAAGGCTACGAAAGAATAATATGTTCTATCCTTGTTCTTGATGAGCATATCATCCCCATCCATAGAGCAATAACAGTCTCTTCAAGGCTGTAGAGAGTGGTACAACTCAATGAAAAGGGATATTAATGATGCCAAAGATGAGGTAAGCTTCCTGGGGGAGGAGAAGTCTTCAAGTAGATCTTGAAAATTTGTTTTGATTTGGATAGGAGTTGGATGTGAAACAACTGGCTTCTCAGACAAAGGAAGGAAGGAAATTGAGTAAGATAGAACATAAAAAAATGTAGCCACTGTATGCCTGAAAGAGTAAAGAAATTAATCTTTCCGGAGTGAAAAGAATCAATAAGACAATAATGAAGGAGCATGTGAGAGTGGTTAGCTGGAGTCAGACCTTATGAGTTCGGCAGATGAGATAAGATTTGATGCATACAAATTTATAACAACATACCTCAGGGGAGAATTCTGTAATTCCAAATTGAGATAAACTTTGATGTAATGCATTGGTATTAAGTGAATGTAGCACGTTCTCAGGTGGCAGAGCATCAGAAATTGCTGTTTTTCAGTTACTGGGAGACACAAATAGTTCAACACTGTTCTTCTTTCCCTAAAAGCAGGTTGTTTGTATATGTTAATAGATATTTTAAATAAGTTTGGAAAATATTTTATCTTTCCTCTAGAAATATTAAAGATCAGAATCCTAAAATCCTGAAAGGTATATTGGATTCACATTTATTAGTTAACCCCTTGTACACTTAAAATCACCCATTAGAATCCTGAAACCTTCGATGACCTTCTTTCAATTAGTTGACACCCCAAGATTTAAAATTTTATATTTCATAGAATCTTTCTTATTTTTAACTCCATATTGTAGTTTTTGAAATACATTGTTCAGATGTTAAAATCAAATTAATTAGCCCAACTGGTGTTGCTCGGTGGTTTAGCATCAACTTATAAAGCAGGAGGTCATGGTTCAATTCCTAGTCAAGACACATGCAATTTTTGATCCCTAATAGAAAGCATGTAGGAGGCAGCTGATCAAATCTCTCTCATCATTAATGTTTCTATCTCTCTCCCTCTCACTTTCTCTCTGAAATCAATAAAAATATTTTTTAAATCAAATGAATCAAATAAAATCTGATGCAACCGTACAAAAAATAATATATATAAATTAGGAGACCATTGGAGCCTTAGGAATTTGTACCTTTCAAGTGTTAGGAAGCATTAGTGTTGCCATATCATTCTGTATTGAATGGTACAGTTTTAACACTTTGGGGTCCTAAAATCAATATGTAAATAAAAATCCATTCAGGACATCCTAAGAATGATATAAATAAAATTTCCCCAACATTATGATTCTGTTTTCTAAGTTCTTTAATGAGATTTTCATGTGGGAATCCATTACAATTCTCCTGAAATCACTGTGTATCATATTTCCCCTTGCTGTTCTCATATGAACAAGTTTGCTAACTCCTTTTTTAAAATATATATTTTATTGATTTTTTTCCAGAGAGGAAAGGAGACAGAGAGTTAGAAACATCAATGAGAGAGAATCGATCAGCTGCCTCTTGCACGCCCCCTACTGGGGATATGACCTCAACCAAGGTACATGCCCTTGACTGGAATCGAACCTGAGACCTTTCAGTCCACAAACTGACGCTCTATCCACTGAGCCAAACCAGTTTCGGCTAACTCTTTTTTTTAAAGAAAATTCGACTGGATTTGATTTTGTTTCAAAAGCTGTGTGGCTTTTACTCCAAATCTGATCATCTTCTAGGTAGCTGCAAATTGATTTTTCTGTCCTCTTTCACTTTTACTGCTGGACATGACAAGTTGACATCTCCAGATTTATCCAGTTGGCATCTTCATTACTTTCACGTGATCTGTTCAAAATTTAGATTTAGACTCTAAATGATGTGTTCAAAATTTAGATTTTTTTTCTTCGCAAGCAAAACTTTTCATACAGCTTGGAGCCCAAATAAACAAATCCCTCTGGGATGCTGTTTTTCCCATTAGTCCTATCACTTAAGACAATTCAACTGATATGCTTACAAAAATAAACCAGGTGCCATGAACAAATGAAAGATTCTTCATATTGCAAAAGTAATAATGCAAGCAATGAAAAATGGCAATTACAGGCTCCCAGGGATGGGGGAAAAACGAGAAACAATGAGGCCTATGGCAAAATCAGTTCTCTGCCCCATCCTAATAGAACATCTGCTACTGAGAGCTGGCGTATGGTTTCTATGCCTGCATGTCCAGAATTTCCAGATTTTCTCATTTTTCAAAAAATGATGCAATTCAGAGATTTATATAAAATCTCTCCATTTTTATTTTATTTTGCCAGCGTATCAGAGACGTTAATTGTTGCTGCCTAATAGCCATTCCAGACACACTGAACCGTCTCCCACTTCCCTTTGCAAAGGCTAACAAAGCAAGATACTCACTTTCTCAGACTCTCTGCTGCTAGAAATGGCCATGTGACTGAGTTCTGGATTTTGAGATGTAAAGAAAAGTTTTCTAAAAAGATTTTTTTTTCCTCCCCTAATAAAACAAGAGAAGAATGTGAAGAGAAATCATATGGGCTGTTTTGGCTATCACCCAGATTTTTGCCCTTAGTCACAGTCACTTATGTGATGTGATGCCAAGAGATGTGGGAGCCATTTTACAACCCTGAGGAAAAGGACAAGGGGACCACAGAGATGCCAGCCTAGGGATCTGTATTACTGTGCTCGGACTTCCATAACAAATACTATAGAGGGGTAGCTTAACAGAAATCTATTTCTCACAGTTCTGGAGGTTAGGAGGTCCAAGAATAAGGTGCCAGCAAGGTAAGTTTCATTCTGAGGCCTCTTCTCTTATCTTGCAGGTGACCATCATCTTGCTCGGTGCCCACATGACCTCTTCTTTATGCACATGCTAGAGAGAGAAGGGATAGCTCTCTGGTATCTCTTTTTATAAGAGCATGAATCCATTCTGAGGGCCCCAACCCTATGACCTCATGTAACCTTAATTACTCCCAAACATCCCATGACCAATTACCATCATGTTGGGGGTCAGAGCTTTATCATATGAATTTGAGGGAGAGATATTCAGTCCATAACAAGATCTGACACTCTTGAGCCACTGATAGAACTCTGGAAGCACCTGCCTCCACTCTGTGTGCATTTGTTATTTAAGCCACTATTAAGTTGACTAGTTGGTAAATACAAATGAAAAATATTCCTATTTAATATTTTCATTTAGTTATCTTTATTGTTGAAAGTATTATAGATCCTCTCTCTTTAAAATCAATAAACAGATGGGAGCATAGGTGAACACCTAAACTGCTGCCTCGCACAACTATTTCAAAACTACAGCTAAAAGACAAAACAGTCATCATCCAGAACCACAGAAAAACTGGCTGAGTGAAAATTCTACAACTAGAAGAAAAGAGAGGAGTTCACGGAACTCAGAGGAATTGCGAAAAGCTGAGGTGCAGAAACACATGCATGGAGAGGACAAGCAGCAGAGGGCCTGGCTGGCTTCCTCTAGTGGGAGAGAGACAGAAACTCCCAACTGCACTGAACCCCATTTCCGAGCAAGACTCATATGGGAGGATTCTGGATTGTCGAGAAAAGGGAGGAGCACATGGATACTCAGGGGAGCTGCAAAAGACAGAGGTCTGGAGGCCCGTGTGCCAGTGCACGCAGAGAGGACTGACTGCTGATTGTGTCACTGGCTTTCTCTAGTGGGAGGAAGATGAACCTCCCAACTGCACTGAACTCCATTTATGACTGCACTAAACCCCAGTTTCGGGTGAGACTCATACGGATCCCCGGAGTGCATGGAAACTCAGGAAAGCCACAAAAGGCAGAGGTCTGGAGGCGCATGAGTGCAAGTGCACACAGAGAGGGCTGCAGCAATTACCAAGGGACACTGACACCCAGGGGCCATGTAGGGTAGGGCTGATGGTAAGCCAAGACTGTCTGTTCAGCCCTGAGACTCCACCCCATCCAAGCTTAACACAGAGGCTTTTGCAAATTTGCAAGTCTTGTATTACAAGGCTGACTCCAGCACAGAAGTTCTCCTGGTATAGACAAAGCTGATCCTCACAACCAATTGGCTTGGAGGTCAATTCCCCCCAGTGATATCAACAATAATCAAGACTTAACTACAACAAGGTTGTACACACAGTCCACAAAGGGGTGCACCAAGAGTGTCTACCTCAGCTAACTGGGGAGGTGGAGCTACTGGGCCACAGAGGACACCTAGCACACACAGCTACTCTACCAACTCAAGGAAGCAGAGAAAATGCAGAGACAAAGGAACAGATTACAAACAAAAGAAATGGAGGAAAACAAATTACTGGATATAGAGTTCAAAACCACGGTTATAAGATTTTTCAAGAATTTCTTAGAAAAGATAGATAAATTTAGCAAGACCCAAGAGGAGATGAAAAAGGACCAACTAGAAATTAAACATACGCTAACTAAAATAAAAAAATATTATACAGAAATCTAACAGCAGACTGGAGGAATGCAAGAAGCAAGTCAAAGATTTGAAATATAAAGAAACAGAAAACACTCAATTGGAAAAGCAAAAGGACAAAGGAATCCAAAAATTGGAAGATAGTGTAAGGAGCCTCTGGGACAACTTCAAGCATACCAACATCAGAATTATGGGGTGCCAGAAGAAGAGAGAGAGCAAGATGCTGAAAACCTATTTGAAGAAATAATGACTGAAAACTTCCCCCACACAGTGAAAGAAATAGATTTATAAGTCCAGGAAGCACATAGAACCCCAAGCAAAAGGAATCCAAAGAGGACCACACCAAGACACATTGTAATTAAAATACCAAGAGCAAAAGACAAAAAGAAAATATTAAAAGCAGCAAGAGAAAAACAGTTAATTACCTAAAAGGGAGCACCCATAGGACTGTCAGCTGATTTCTCAACAGAAATTATGCAGGCCAGATGGGAGTGGCAAGAAATATTCAAAATGATGAATAGCAAGAACCTACAACCAAGATTATTACTCTACCCAGAAAAGCTATCATTCAAAATTGAAGGTCAGATAAAGAGCTTCACAGATAAGAAAAAGCTAAAGGAGTTCATCAACACAAACCAGTATTATATGAAATTCTGAGAGATACTCTTTAAGAAGAGGACTAAGAAGAAAAAGGTAAAGATGAAAATTAGGAACAACAAATATCTATCTATCAACAAGTGAATCTAAAAATTAAGTGAATAAAAAAATCTGATGAACAGAATAAAATGGTGAATATAATAGAATCAGGGGCATGGAAAGGGAGTTGACTGACAATTCTCAGGGAGAAAGAGGTGAGGAGGGTGTGGGGAGAGACTGGACAAAAATCGTAAATTTATGGATGAGGACAATTGTGGGGGAGGTAAGGGCAGAGGGTGGGGTAGGAGCTGGGAGATGGGGAGCTATGCGGGGGGAAGAAGAACAATTGTAGTAATCTGAAAAATAAAGATTTATTAAATTTAAAGAAATAAAATAAAATAAATAAAATAAAATAAAATAATGAGAAAAAAGAAAGTATTACAGATGTCCTCTCTCCCAGCTCCCATTTGTCCCTTCACCCAACTCCAGCTCCCCTCCCCAAGACACCAAACTATCGTCTGTGTCCATAGGTTATGCATATATACATATTCATTTTTTGGTTAATCTCTTCCCACCTGCCCCTTCACTACTGACATTAAAATTTTCAGTTAAACATGACTCTTTATGTCCACCCTTCTATTATAATTAAAGTCAATACCATCTGCTTAGACCTTTTTGGTAATTGTGTAATGGGTGGTAATTATAAGCTGTTAGACTGAGTTCCTTTATGCCAATTCCTTTTGAAGGAGCCATGAGTCACAATGAGCAAAGAATCTTTAATTGCAATGTCCAGTTTTAGGAATGATGCTCTAATTTTGTTGGAGCAAGGTCCATCCCTGCAAGAATCCAATGAAGATTTAGTATTTTTCATTAGAAAAATGCACTTACAAACCTCATCACACTGATTTTTGAATATACTTCTGTGAGTTTTACAGACCCCCTAAATCATTCCTTGGATGCCCAAGTTAGGACCCAATGACTTCAAGTCTGATTTAGAAAGTGATTTATTGAAGTCAGACCTGAAACACTGTGATTGGGGACTGACAGCAGAATCAGAAATAACTGGCTTGGGAATGGAGGATAACAGTTGAAATGAACCCCATGCAAGTGCTGCTTGGTCAGTGTCTGGAAGCAACAGATCTTCCAGGAAGACCTGTTATCTGTCTTTGGACACAAATACAGTCTCCAAAAGCAAACCTTACATTACTCAACCATCTCTGCCTAGATTCGAAGTGTAATACATAAGCACAACATAAGATGGCGTTTAGCAAGGAGGTGGGGAGAAGGGCTCTTGGTTTTACCCAATATGAGCACTAAATTCTTGACCTATAATAATCACTGGACAATGTCTCTACATACCTCTATGTGGAAGGAATCTTCCAAGTAAAGTTTCAATGTTACCAATGTGTCAGAACTAGTTTTTTTCTCTGATTCTCTAGAACTAAGATGTGCGTTTCTATGTTGATTTATGTCTTAAGTAAATAGCAAGAATTTTATTTGGTACAAGCAAGACTCTGCTCAGTGAAGCCAAGGAATCTGATGGACAAAGTTCCAAACTCATCTTGGCACAGCTGACCTGCCAAGCAGTATGCAATTCGGTGATAATTTGAAAATTTTCCTTTTTGAAAGTATGTGATTCATAATAGTGCTTTTCTTTATCTAGTTTTTATCTCTCTTGAATCTCAAATATCTTTTCGCAAAGTAAGGAATTTTTTGCAGTTCTATTAAAAAGTGGGAAAGCTGGTCACTATATATATATATATATATTTACATTAGCTCTAAAATTTCCTGAAGGAAAAACATAAATGCAGAAATGTCTTCAAATATCTGGACACCACTTCTGCTTGAGCTTACCACATTTTTCTCTTAGTATTTTGAGTTTGGCTTGTGATAAGAAATTGCCTCCTTCAGATAAAGCCAATAAAATCTGGATATTGTCACCCAATGAAGGAAATAGCTTTTGTGAAATGTTTTAAACAGGAGGGAGCCTTAGTCACAGCATTCACTTTCTGTGGATTTTACTGAAAAAAAAAAATTTTTTTTCAGGAAAGAAATTACTACATTAAACTGGTTTAAGTTATTTTTACCCTCAGTGATAAAGACCTTTCAGTGTCATGTATGGGCCAATGAGCACAAGATAAAATGCTGAGTGCCCAAGAGCTAAACTATGCAAGTTTATCTTTTACTTATACCTTTCAGTCATTTGGAAGTTAAAAAAAAATGTTTTTGAAAAATAATTTAGTAAAGTCATACAACTTAATGTGAAATATAAGATATAGCATAGAATGTTCCCAATAAATTTTTCATAAACCTTGGGTATCCAACCGCAGTGCCTTACGACAAGGCCAGTCCTCATCTAATTTGTCCTGGCTGCCATCTCTCATAAAACCCCAGCACACACAGAAGCCCTAGAAGAGAAGATGGAAGCCAAGGGCTTGGATCTCTTCTGTTGGAATAGTAGTGAAGACATTCTGGGAGCTTTTTACGATGAAAGCCAGTAACATCTGTGAATCCTCAGATTTACCTGCTAATGGGATCAAGTAAATTCTGCCCTCTATTCTCATCTCTGCTCTGCTCATCGTGACTATCCATGCTTGTCATTGTCTCCCTATAGTCTAAACAATCATGTTAATATCATATATACTGGTGGGTTTATAAAACCTAAAACGCTGTAGATGTGGCTGCATAGCAAACCATATCAAAATATAATGGTGTAAAAGAACCCTTTAGTATGACTCACTAGTCCTCAGTCATCTAGATCAGTGGTTCTCAACCTTCCTAATGCCACGACCCTTTAATACAGTTCCTCATGTGGTGGTGACCCTCAACCATAAAATTATTTCCGTTGCTACTTCATAACTGCAATTTTGCTACTGTTATGAGTCGTAATGTAAATATCTGATATGCAGGATGTATTTTCATTGTTACAAATTGAACATAATTAAAGCATAGTGATAATCACAATTAGATATTGTGAAATATTTATTTCTAATTACAAATAAATGAAATTTTTATCTTGAAGCATGGTGTAGCATGGGTAACAGTCTTAATATAACAACAGTAAACTACATTGCTACATTTTCCGATGGTTTTAGGCGACCCCTGTGAAAGGCCCGTTTGACCCCCAAAGGGGTTGCGACCCAAGGGTTGAGAACCGCTGATCTAGATGGTTCTACTGATCTGAGCCAGGCCTGCCTGGTCTTGGCTCAGCTCCTTCACGTATCTGAGGCTTAGCCTGGGAAACCGGGGTGATTCCGCCTAGAATCTCATCCTGCATCTGGCTGTCCAGGCTTGTTCCCATGGTGGCTGGCAGCGTTCCAAGAGAAAGAGTAAAAACACATAAGGTCTCCTGAGGTCTGGCTCTTAACTCACATATAGTTACTCAGTCGTACTCTATTTGCCAAGGAAAGTCACAAGCCCAGCCCAGGTTCAATTTGGAGAAATGAACTTTGCCTCCTTTATGGCTGAATCTACAAAGTTTCCCACTGTGAAAGTAGGAAGTGGTGACGAATGGCAACTGTTTTTGCAGTCTGCCACAGACAGAAGTAAAAATCTCCCTGTGGGTGGAGTTTAACTTGGAATGAGAAGAAGAATTCTTTCCAATCCCAAAGGGTCTTCACAAATCTAAGCACACTAACCAGAGAAGGCGAGGCTTTCAGTCTACCCAGACAACTAGGTTTTCCCTCAGAGTTCTATTGCCAGACACTCCTACTCTTACCAAACCATCTTCAGTTCACACCCAGGAAGGAGAGTTTGGAGGACAGTATTTGTTGCAAAGTAATTTCGACAGCCTCTGGCCTGGAATGCATCCACTGAACTGGAAGATCCAGGAGCTACAAAAATAAAACACTTGATGGGCAAATGAATGCTTGGCTCCTTCTAATGGAGGGGGCTGGAGAGCAGAAGAACGGGCAGGAAAGGTCAGTACAAGAACAAAGGCACCAGAAACTGTTTCCCCAAGTACCGCCCACACCACAGAACACAGAATGCTCACAAGGTACTACCGACTGTCTGAAGGCTCAACGCCCTTGGGCCAAAGGAGTAGGAGAGGAAAGGCTCCTGACAGAAGTAAGCAGAATACCAGTAAAATATATATATATGTATATATATATATATACATATATATACATATATGTGTGTGTGTGTGTGTGTATATATATATATACAGAGAAATGGGAAAAACAAATCAAAACAAAAAGCTGAGAGGCAAGAGCAATCTGGAAGACCTAAAATAAAATGCCCTGAGTTTTAACAAAGTTTAAAAATATTAGTCTATCTGGAAAATGAATGACTAGCATGTATGCCAAGTTCCCTGATGGCATGTCTATAATGTATGGATATATAGCAACACATGTAAATAGATCCTTGGTGTCTAAAGGGTTTATTTCTAGGCTATGGGTTATCCAGGCCTCTTGTGTTTTTCTCTTTCTATTTCCTTCAGCCTATGATACTTTTTCAGGTAAATGGAGATTTACAAAACCATACTAAGGGAAGATGATAGGGATGATAAAAATTATTGACTATTGTATAATGGAAACTTTATTATATATTAACTGTTAGCATCCTAACAAACCAGATAGGAAGGTATTGTTATAGACCTTTGACAAATTCAGAACTTGGATCAGAACAGTAAACTAAGTTTCACAAGGTCTCGCATCTTAAATGCACTGAATTGACACCCACTTCTGCCTGACCTCAAAGGCCAGTCCCTTAACATGGCTCCTGAGAACTTTGTGTGACCAATTAAAGGTCTTCATTTGAGTGTTGAGCAACCCAGACCAGCATGATCAGCTGAGTTGCCAAAATTAAACTCATGCCCTGGGTTAATAACAGATCCTAGGTTTAAAACAGTTCTGCCACCTCTTGGTCCAGAACATAAGGGGAAAATCATATCACAGTCCAAAGAGAAAAATCCAATCAGCTCATTTATTTATTCACTAGAGGCCCAATGCATGAATATAAGAGTAGGCCTTCCTTCCCCTGGCTGCCTGCACCAACTTGCCTCTGGCAACCGGGATCCCGGCTTCCCTCACAGCCCCGGCGTCCAGTCTAATTAGCATATTATGCTTTTATTATTACAGATTCTCATATTGCTTATTGAGCAGCTGCTATGTTCCAGGTTGTGTGCAGGGAACACAACCTAAATAATACACAGACTTCCCAGCCCTGATGGAACTTAAGGACAGAGCAGTCATAAGATAAAGGCTGGATTGGGAGGAAGCCTGAAACATAAGGCAAAGGAAAGTTTGGGGGTTCAATTATTCATATTATTCTTACTCTCCTTTCTCTCTCATTCCTTTGATGTTTTGCTCTTCCATTCACAGAGCTTTATAACCACAGCACTTTGTCCAGTAATATTTAATGACCCAAAAAGAACCAATTGAGCTTCTACTCCCCACATTTGGAACTTTGTTCTATAATTAAGATATTGAAAACCACTGAGGACAACAGCTTTGAAGCTTTAGAAATCCTGAGTACATTGACTATCATCATAGCAATCCCCTAATCCCTTCAGTATGGTAGTAAAACTCACTGCCAGGAATTTTCTCAACAGGGTGCTTATCTCCTTTTGCAGTAGCTTGATGTCTGTTTTTCTTTATAACTAGGCTAAAATATCAATGGGAAAGTAGGGCAGGGTAGTACCTCCAAAAAGTAAAGTTGAGACAAGGGCTGAGATACAGATGGTTTTATGGGAGGTGGTCCCAGCAAGCAGAAGTGAGAGAAGGGGGAAAGCAAGACTGGAGAGTGAGAAAAGACAATACAATCACATGTTAGTAGTATACAGGTTACCTCTGTGGACAACTAGAGCTCAGATCAGAGCTACTGAGGAGCCGGTGCAGAACCATGGGGACTGGACTGGTGTCGGAAACCTAGGACATGCACTGACTCTCATCAGCCTTGGTGGCAGGACTGCTACCTTTGGATGTTAACTTCCCCATGCCTCCAGGCCATATCTGTGTGATGCTGATCAACTGTCTGTGGCCTCAGAAAAGGTCCTCTAAAGCAGCAAAGTAGAGAGATCCCACTCCTATACTTGACGGGGCATGTTGCTAACTCACATGGAGCTTCCACCTCAGCTGCACTAAAACCAGGTGGGCTAACAGCATGCAGGGCAGTGCATCATAAGCACTTGCTAGAAGCAATGTTGTTGGGTTAAAAGAGAAATGATTATAGGAACTATTAGACACCTCATAATTTACAAATTACCTCATAATTTCATTTCCTTCTCATAGTAGACATACTATGAGATTGTGATGTTATTATCATAACATTATCCTCATGAAGTTCTGATAAGAGAAGTTGACCATGCTAAGACTATTCCATCTTACTGAGAGTTCTAGCCTGCTTCTTCCAGTTAGAATTAACTTAATCAGAACATCTTCATTTGAATAATCAATACACCCTACACCTTCTGACTTGGAAATGCTAAACAGAATTTTTAATTTTCAAACTATTTCAGCACCACAAATGCCAGGCCTAATAATTTATATTTTTGTTATCCTCTAGTCTAATACATAACCAGAACTGTAGAGTCCAAGAAGTAATTAACAAGTTGCAATTTGTCTTAAAATAGCCCCCAATATAAGTCAGATGGCAATTTCAGCAATGTGAATGTTTAGCATTCATGCCAAAAATCCTCCATAGAAATCTGTTGCTGAAAACATTATGTGGCCACATTCCCATCTGTGGAGATGCTTGTTTTTCTCTGTTTCATGCCAGAATACTTAATCCAGTCATCATAATAAATTGCTGTTTTCTCTGCCCTCTTTATACAATTGTTCGTGTATGTATCTAAAAAAATCTTCAGATCTTGAGAATAAACTCTAGCAGAGACAGTAATAGAATCACTCCCACCTTCCACTCTTCTGATCTTTGCTGTTTCAAAAAGTAGGTAGCTAACTATATTTTTTTATAAAATGCCACTGTACACTTAAAAAGATTTCAAATGGTATTTATTTATATCCCTTATCCTATCTGCAGCCAAGTCTTACTCAGCAAATTTTGTATTTGGTAATGCAAACAACCATAATTTCATTTGCTTTGCCTACTGACAAATAGATGCACATGCTCATAGTGTCATTCTATGACACTGTGACACATATAGTTATTGCAAATAGAGCAGATGAATTAGAATTTGAGATTATTGCAAAGAAGAGTAAAATTTCAAGTAAGTTGCTGTAGTAAAAAAAAAAAAGATAGGTATGGTCTGTAGGCCTGCCTATTTGCCATAAAATTAAAATAAAATTATTCCTAATTCTTCTTAATACAAAATTCTGTTGCTTACTTTTCCCAACCATTACTATCAAGTGATGTGATGGTGTAAGATTCCCACGAAAGAGTACAACCATGCCACAATTTTCAATTTCTTGCTTATAATTATTACTTCCTACTGCTCCCCTTTGATGTATTTTACAAACCACATCAGGGCTAAAGAGCCTCCTACCAACTTCCTCTCAGAGTTTATAGAAGGGTTTACTGTCTTTTTTCCATCCTTTGATATCAGAAAGGTTCAGTCTACAAAACCAGGATTAAAGGGCCACTTGTTAAGAAATATTCATAACCTGGTTCTAAGTAAAGTCAACACACAAAGTTTGACAAATTTGCACTTACTTCTAATATATTTGCTCAGTTGCCAAAAGATATTCCACCAAGCAACCAAGAAAATTACTCATTAAAATGTTCAAAAGACTAACTGGTTTTTATTTTCAATTAATGAAAATAACTAATGAGAAAGTTGTTTTTCCCAAAATATGCATGAAAACTTCAAATGTAACTTGAAAAAAATAAAGTAATAGCAGATTTGGATCTTCTGGTCTACCTCAAATCTTTCTGGAATAAAGAAGTTTCCAATATTGTTCCTAAGCATTAATTTTTTTCACAACAGAAGTATGAAACAAAAGTTATTTCTCAATCATTGCAAAAACAGAAAGTAAAATAAGAACTGAAATTGCCCTCCAGAAAGAATAGCAATGAATTCACCATCCTGTCTTCTTCATGTGATCATAAGATAGTCTTCTTGAAACCACCTATTCCAGTTGGAAATTATATTTTGTACAATCATATTTATAATACTTTCTAAGAAATAAAAATTTTTGGCAAGAAAAAATAAAAAATACAGAGTTCCATTAGTAGTCAAAAAATGTCCCTATTGAAAAGCTCTAGGGAGAAGATGAGCAACCATTTCAAGGATTAAAGGTGGTGTTGCAGGTTGAGTTTTCTGAAAGCAGGTAATGAGACAGAGTTTAGCTTGTAAGATTTTTCTGTGAAGAGAAGGAAGAGAGAGGAAGCACAAATGCTTAGAGGGAGAAGTTAAGCTAAAATGCAAGCCCAACAAAGCCTAGGCCAAGTGGGTATGGAGCCCCAGGGCAAGAATAGCCCTTCAGAGTTGTGCTGCTTCAAGCGGAAATTGTCAAGCCTTCTCCACTTCTCTCAGCACTGGGCCTAGGCCTCCAGGAAATGCGAGTGACCTGGGTGAATGGAAGGTGGTGGAGGGGGTTGCAATTCTCTGAAGCTGAGACAGAGCCTGAGGCACCAAGAGCTGACCATTCTGTAGTGAATCAAGTTCTTCCCTGAAGAAGGATCTAGGCATATCTCCCTGTCAACCATGGGTAAAAAGTGATCTGTGCATATTTGCTTTATAATGATTACTGCAGAGTGAGGGACTATAGCAGTAGTGTAGGTGAAAGCTGATAAGTTTCGCTATCCCTTCTTTCCTTCTCCATAGTTTTACTTTTCAGTATTTGAAATTGGAGAAAACTGGGCAGAGGAGCATGCTAGTGGAATGGAGATATGATGTGCCAACTTTGCTTTCAATGTTTTTCTCCTGCACACCCACACAGCCCTTATTAAATTGCACTTGCATCATTTTCTATGGTTCATCTGGCACTGTTACATACACCATCGCATTTGTTTGATCCTCACAGCAAATCTGCATAACTAGATTGTAACAGAAATGAGCCAGATTGCATTAGCTCGCTCCTACCTGCAAAATGCAAGACATCAGAGCACTGTCCAGTTTGCATTCACTCAGGGTCCCTAAGAGTAGCCTCCTGTGTCTTCAGAAACAAACGCCTCCAACTCTCACCTCCCTAACTAGGCACCACTCCCCTTGTTGATTATCACTCCCCCTCTTGTCTTTTTTCTCCTTTGAACTTCCAATTTCTATAGGATCAGACTTAAAGCAGGGAAGTAGTCTACTCCATTTTCCTTCCTATAAGTTTTTTCTTTTCTTTCTCCTCCGTGGTCTCTCATACTAGCCAGGAAAATGTAATGACACTATAGGAATTGCTTGGATTGGCTAGATCTCTTCTAATATGGAACCACTGTGAACCTCTTACCCCCAGGCAAGAGTGCCCCCCCCCAAAGGGGCATCCTCTGCTTGTGAGGTTGTTGTCCGCAAGTACAGCTTTGAAAGGGGTGGTCCAGGAAACATCCCTGGTGGCTACATATAAGTTGACATTCCCTGAGAAGAAACTAAATGGACCTCCTTTAACTTGTGGTTGTCAGTGAATCTGACATGTTGAGGCCTTAGCAAATTTTTATTGCGTTGAGGCATAATGCCATCATAAAAGTGACACATCAGTTTTCTAAGAGTTTACACAAAATTTTTTCAAATTATGGCCATCTTGTAGAATATAGAAGAGATGTGCTTTATAAAGTGTCAGGAGCCTGAACCTCCTAAGAAACCCAAAGGAAGTGATGAAGTAAAGCTAAAACAAACTTGACCAAGATGTACAGGAGTCCCTCACTATGGGAGGCTTCACTGGATGGTTTGCTGATTGATAAAGCTAATGGAACCCCAGGTAGACCTGACTATCCAACTTATAATCACTACTCTCCCAGCACTCTCACGGCGACTCCATTTCCATTCTCATACCTCACTCAGAATTTCTGTTTATTTTAAGATAATAAAAAAAAGTATATATATTAATGGAGTCAACTTAATCATAAATATAAGTTTATAAGCTGCTTTTATGGTGTAATTAGGAATACAATGGAAAATATTGCATTTGTACCAGCAGGATTTTGGATGTCGCTCAATTTTTAAATTGGCAAATGTTTACATTAGAGATTCAAGAAGAAAAATTTAAAAACACATTGTTGTTAACTTGAAAACTATTGAAATTATATCATTTCCACTTCTTGAGCAGTTTTCTTTTTAAATTCAGAAGAAGGTAAACACATACATCTGTAGTTCTCTTTGCCACTGATTGCTAGAACTCAACAAAATCTTTTCATGATACAGAGAAGCCTGGTTACTTTAAATTCCAAATATGATTATTTTTCATTCAGAAAACTAATATTGAATTAAAACACTTCTGAGAAAAGCTCTCTCTAGATGTGGTATATTTTAACTGTACCATTTTAAAATAGTTGATTTACCTAGCAAAATATAAGGTGATTTATCTAGGTTACAAAGCAGCTAAATTATTGAATGACTTGGGGTTTTAAAAAAATCCAATGCCTATTAAATTATGGAGGAAGCCAAGTGGAGTGCAATAATTATTAGACAGTTCTGTTTCCTCTACCTTTTAACTGGTTTAAGAAAAAAAATCTATAATTGCTTTTTGTGTATTGTGTTGCAAAAAAAGTTTCATCCCCAGATCATACTGCTTAGCTCTAGGCTAGAGTTAATTGGCAGTGAATGCAGGCATATTATTTGCTGGAAATTAACTCTCATTTAGATGTTTCTCTGACTATTCCATGACTTTGGAGATTAAAGGAATTTTCAAATAGGCCTTCCAGAATCCTTAAAATTCAGGGGGATTATTTATCTTTTTTTTAAAATATATTTTGTTGATTTTTTTTTACAGAGAGGAAGGGAGAAGGTTAGAGAGTTAGAAACATCGATGAGAGAGAGACATCGATCAGCTGCTCTCCTGCACACCCCACAATGGAGACATGCCTGCAATCAAGGTACATGCCCTTGACCAGAATTGAACCTGGGACCTTCCAGTCTGAAGGCCAGTGCTCTATCCGCTGAGCCAAACTGGTTTCAGCTCAAGGGGATTATTTAAAAGAGCCTACCTGCTTGCATAGTCCAGTGAGAGAAAGTCAGAATTTCACTGTTTGTCTTTGGTGCCACGGAATCTCATAGAATAATCAAGATGTTGAAATATTTACTAAACATAAACAGAAGGAAGGAAGGAAGGAAGGAAGGAAGGAAGGAAGGAAGGAAGGAAGGAAGGAAGGAAGGGAGGGAGGGAGGGAGGGAGGGAGGGAGG
>JAAGEH010000125.1:24824689-24840457 GCA_011751065.1 Lasiurus cinereus | reverse complement strand
GGAGGGAGGGAGGGAAGAAGGAAGGAAGGAAAGAAGGGAAGAAGGAAGGAAGGAAGGAAAGGAGGAAGGAAGGAAGGAAGGAAGGAAAGGAGGGAGGGAGGGAGGGAGGGAGAGAGGGAGGGAGGGAGGAAGGAAGGAAGGAAAGAAGGAAAGAAGGAAGGAAGGGTCTACAAAATTCTGAAGAATCTACAGGACTGTCTTCAGAGAGTTACCTTCATGCTCCAGTGTCCCATTATCACTGACAAGCACTTAAGCTATAGATGACATGAGCTGAAATACTGTCATCAGTATGCCTCACTTGGAATCATGTCTTCTTTTAGTATTCTACTTGGTTCAAACAGAACTAAGCCAGTTCATCTGCTCAACAACTGTGTGACACTTTGCATGTAAACCACCAATATTTCCACTTCTTAAAGAGAAGTGAAGACTTATTTGCTTTCCCCCAGCCTCTCTACCAGGTGGTGGCTGTCTATGAAAGTAAGTCTCAGGCTAAATTCTGTCACTCATACAAACATTGGTGAACAATAAGTACAACAAACAAACAAACGCAAGCAACTTCTGGTAGTCATACTGAAGTTACCCAAATGTTTTTAACTAACTGGTGCCTTCTGGTCACAGTAGGTTACAGAGAATCCTGGAATCTGCATTCTTAATAAGCACTAGATTTGCTAATATGAGCTACTCAAGAGGGAACTTCTCTTTTTCCTTCTTGGGGCTTAATCAGAAGGAACAACAACAGCCTGTAATTTTTTTTAATATATTTTTTATTGATTTTTTTACAGAGAGGAAGGGAGAGGGATAGTTAGAAACATCGATGAGAGAGAAACATCGATCAGCTGCCTCCTGCACGCCCCCTACTGGAGACGTGCCCGCAACCAAGGTACATGCCCCTGACCGGAATCGAACCCGGGACCCTTCAGTCCACAGGCCAATGCTCTATCCACTGAGGCAAACCGGTTTCGGCAGCCTGTAATTATTGGAATCCAGAGTCTAGGTTGGCAAACTCATTAGTCAACAACGCCACAAACCATGGCTTGCAAGCCACATGTGGCCTGTGAGCTGCAGTTTGCCGACCACTGTTCTAAGACAATGAGCAATGTTCCAGTTAGTGGCTGCTCTCTCAGACAGGGTCTCAAATGGTAACATACAGAGCAGACCCTCAGTGGACATGTAGAATGAGTAAGAAATAAACCTTGTTGTCTTAAGCTACTGAGATTCTAGGGGTTATTTGTTACTGCTTTATAGAGTTAAACAATCTTTTTATTCTCACACCAGGCTCTAATAACCTCAGTGAGGCACATTTCCCAGGTTAAGAGACCTCCTGGGGGAGCAATATGTCCTGCAGGCTCAAGATACAGGCTTTTAATCTCCATGATACTGTTACCGTCTTCTGAAGCTCTTTCATGGTTTCTGATCACAGGATGTACCACAAACCAGTGCTTTATGAAACCTGAAACCAATTCTTATACTTTTAGGAAACTCTCATTAGTGTCTAAAATAATGATTCCATTTTTTAAGACTTGATATTTGTTGTTATTACATTAGAGATGGAAATTTTATTGTAAGCATGTCTCATTAGAGCTAAATTAATATACGTATAAAATTCCAGGTTAACAACAAATAAAATTAGTAGGCAATTTTATGTCTACATAGAGAATTATTTAGATGGCAACTTTCTCTACCATATTTAAGATATGATTCTGGTAAGAAAGCATGCAATTATTTGTGAACATATCAATTATACCAAGCAGTGATACAGATTTATGTTGATTGTCTCAAAACTATTGTTAAAAAGAGAGAACCATATCTGATAACTGAGCCTTCTATCAGAACTAAAACATAAATAACAAAATATTTTTTCAAGCTTTAGATGAGAAATTAAACTTATTTAATTCAATATTATTCTTTCTACATGCATTGTATCATTTGGTAAGCAAGATCACCTTATAGATAGAGAAATACCTATTTATAGTTCAAATCAAATTATGAATTTATTAAACATTGTTCATTTTGAACTTGAATAGATATTTATCCAATAAAGATATATACACAGACAATAAGCACATAAATAGATGCTCAACATCATTAGACATTAGAGAAATGAAATTAAAACCACAATGAGATACCACTTCACATCCATTAGGAAAAGAAAAGGTGTGGTTAACGAAAATAACAAGTGTGGATAAATGAAACCCTTGTGCATTGCTAGTGGGAATGTACAGTGCTGAGGAAAACAGCTTGACAGTTCCTCAAAAAGTTAAAGATAGAATTAGCATATGACCTGGCATGCCACTTCTAGGTGCATACCCAAAAGAATTGAAAGCAGAGATTGAAATAGATATGTCCAACATTGTTCATTGCAGCATCAGTCACAACAGACAAAAGGTGGAAAAACTATGCCCATCAACAGATGAACAAATAAACAAAATATGGAATATACATACAATAGAGTATTTCTCAGTTTAAAAAGGAATAGATTCTGACACCTGCTACACTATGGATGAACTTTGAAAACATTATGCTAAGTGCAGTAAGCCAGACACAGAACACATATTGTGTGATTGCACTTATAGGTGTATTTAAGTCAGTTTGGGCTGCTTTAACAAAATAGGATAGACTGGGTAGCTTAAACAACACATATTTTTTTCTCATAGTTCCAAAAGCTGAGAAGTCTGAGATCAGGGTGCCAGGACAATTGGATTCTATCACAGGAGCTCCTGTATTCACTTCAAGAACAGCATGTTCTGCCCAGTCAGTGTGGCTCAGAGGTTGAGCATCAACCTATGAACCAGGAGGTCATGGTTCAATTCCCTGTCAGGGCACATGCCCAGGTTGTGAACTCAATCCCCAGTGTGGGGCATGTAGGAGGCAGCTGATCAGTGATTCTCTCTCATTGTTGATGTTTCTGTCTCTTTCTCTCTCCCTCTCTCTCTCTTCCTCTCTGCAATCAATAAAAATATGTATTTAAAAAAGACACACAAAGTTCTAATAAGGTTCTAGAAAGCTCTACCTGAATTATGCTGGGTTTTAAAAAAACAGTGCTTAGACCAAGAGCACATTTTCTTTGAGTTTCTTGGGTCACAATTTAGTTCAGCAGCTTAACCAGTTAACTGCCACACGTCCAAAATAGAAACCATCCCCACAAGCCATGATATATTTTTTAAATATATATTTTATTGATTTTTTTACAGAAAGGAAGGGAGAGGGATAGAGAGTTGGAAACATTGATCACTGCCTCCTGCACACCCCCACCACTGGGAATGTGCTCTTAACCAAGGTACATGCCCTTGACTGGAATGGAACCTGGGACCTTTCAGTCCACAGGCCAATGCTCTATCCACTGAGCCAAACTGGTTTCAGCAAGCCACGATATTTTGAATTTAATTTAAAAAATCAATTTGCAAGGAATATTATAAAAATAAACATAATTCACAATTCAGGTGTTCTTGAATATTTTCAGCTGAAAATTCTCACCAAAAATTATTTAAAAATTGTTCAGGACTACCACTTAGAGAAAACCTTTAATATATATATAATTCATTTTTTTCAGAGAGGAAGGAAGAGGGATTGAGAGTTAGAAACATTGATCAGCTGCCTCCTGCATGGCCCCCACTGGGGATTAGCCCACAACCAAGGTACATGCCCCTGACCAGAATGGAACCTGGGACTTTTCAGTCTGCAGGCCAACACTCTATCCACTGAGCCAAACCGGCCTCAGTGGGAAAACTTGTTTTATAGATGCCTGAGTCATGTGGGGAAGGTTCTCCCGCTTGGGTCCACAGCTGCTTATGGAGTACAATGAGTTACATTCTGATGGGAGAAACCAATTACTGGATTACCCTGATCAAATCAAAACCGATTTAGGTAATCAATGCTCAACCCCCTCCTAGTTCTCTCATAGTCCTAGCATATTTCAATTCTATAATTGCAAAACTTGCTGAAATATTCAGCTTTTCTGATCTCAAGGCTATTAATTTGAGAACTATGAGTATCCACAGTTTTAAGTTTATGATGATTGTCTACCTCACTGGTTAATAAGACATTAACAATTGTCAATTAAGCTTTAATGATAGTATTAAAATGCAGACCAGGATAATTCAGATACTTGCTATGGCTTGGAAACAGAACTTTTGTTCTACAGAACAAAATCTATTAAAACAACCTTCAAGCATAAATTGACGACAGAACAAAATCCATTAACACAGTCTCTATCTGAATCAAAATAGAATAATTTGCATGGACTAATAATAATTAACTTACGCTTGCACAGGCATTAAAATTTACAGCGTGTTTTCACATATCTCTTCATTTAATCCTCATTAATGTGTTGTTTTATGTGCTGTAAGCTGAATATTCAAATTCCCCATTATACAATCTAAAACAAAAACATAATGCAAATAGTAGTGGCTCTAAGAGTGAGCTGAGAACTACCTTATATTTACAAAAGAATCCATCTCACAATTTTTTTTCTTGGAAAAAAAACCCACACAAAACAGCAATAATTTCCCGAGCCTCAATGTTTGAACCATTCACCAACATTACATTATGTGGGTAAGCACCGTTCAAACACAAGTTAAAAAGGAGTAGTAGCTATAAGACTAATCAACTGTTACCATGAGAGACAACCAAAAAAGGTGAAAATGTGCTCTTCAAAGCAAGTATGAGCTAACCTTAAACTGTTTTTAGAAGGATTTTACTTCCTAAATGAGTTTGCTTATTTTGAGGACTGTGTTTTTTTAACATATATAATGATAAATATAATTTTTAAAAGAATACTGAAAATATGATCCATTCAAAATTGAGATAAGTCCAACGAGAAAGTGGAAACATCTAGTAATGAGTAGGACATCAGAAGGGGCTGTGGTTCTCTGCCTCCATAAGGAGCCAGAGGATTCTGGGAATTTTGCTCCTAGTTGAAGACTTTTGTTTATCTTTAGCCTCTGGTTGGGATCCTATTTCAAACTGGATAAACATTCCAGGGGAAAAAAAGGTGGTGCTTCCCAATGGACCTGGTTTTCCTGCTGACTGAAGTTTTCTAGAACTAAGACTTTCTAGGACCAAGAAATGCAAACCAGACATGCACTGGCCACCTCTGGCCACTGAAAGTCAGACTGTGGGCTACTTCTCTCAAGATCAACTCTAGTTCCACACTAACTCACCTAGACCTAGGCTTTCTCCTTTTCCCACTTTCTACCCTCTCTCACTAGCCCAGATTCCCAAGATCTTTCTCGTTCAAACCATACATGGTATATAACACAAGATTCCAGCAAGCCAATGCTGTCACTACTCCTTGTCTCCAACTGGAATTCCTAAAGCTTTCTACCACAAATGTACGGTGAACATACTTTCCAATTTAAGTTAGACAGTAGGCCTAAAATGACATAAAAATTTTCAGTAGCCAGTGTTGCCTACAGAATAATATAGACACTCTCAAGGCATTCAAAGTCATTCCCAGTGGCTCAAATCTACTTCTCTAGTCTGACAGTCTATTATTTTTCTAAATATAATTTATCCTGTTATTTCTCTATAAACACCTGCATGGAGCTGCCTCCATATCTTTATTCAAGCTGCTCTTTCCACTTATGTGGCCTTTTTTATTCCCCATTTACTCCTCATAAATTACAGCCCAATTTGGGGGGCACATCTCCAATGGTACCTAACAAAAATTGTACTTCTCAATAATAAACACCACCAGTGCTGTTTGGGGTGAGCATGTTATATCTTCTATCAAATTCTTAATCATTGAAAGCAAGGCTTATTTATCTTAATGATGTCTCTCACCCACATATTCACAGATACCCACAGTGGCCTAAACCATGATAGATCATTTACCAAAAATAAATAAATAAATTCTAATTTAATTAAGGAGTTAAAAGAAAGTCAATAAAACTGTTACCAATAAATCTGAATGCTTCCAGTTTTCCCAAATCGGAAAAGACATAGTCTGTCTAATACATTTTATATTCTATATAATACTCTCCAGCTACACAAAGCAGAGACTTTAAATGATGTATGTGCAAGGAAATTTAATAAGATACCACCAAAAGGAAAATCCATGAGGAGAAAAAATATCAAGTCTCCAATTACCAATGGATTTTAAATATCATTTCATTTGAAGTTTGGAGACCCATGAAGAGTTAGTACAGGTTACAGATTCTGACAGTTTATATAATTATGTTCCATTTGCAAGAGTTATTTTCAATCCATTAAAATACTGACTCAAACCCCTGGGGTTTCCCTTAACACCCTTCCTAAAAGTATTTCCTTCATTATGTTAAATGAGTAACAGAAGTTGTTGCTGAATCATTGCTGAAACACACTGAATGACTGAGACTTGAACCAACATATCTCCTGGGTCATGGAAATACAGGAATATCAAACATCTAGAAAGAACAGCAGCCTAATAATATACGATGAAGACATTGGGAAGCCTTAAGGCTCAGACACTAATGGTTTATGGCAAAGAATCTTTGTTTTCAACTGAAGGGGAAATTTTAGATTGTAGACATAAATGTATCTGCATCCTGGTAGAAGTAGATACCAATGGGACCAGGTCAATAACTTAAAATCTGAAGAGAACTTGGAAGGAGTCGGGCTGAGATAGGAAAACTGAAGATTAAGGTTCCTACCACATTAGAAGCAGTTCTTTGTAAGCCAAGAAGTAAAGTCAGAAGCTATAGAAACTATGCTAGCAGTTGTCAGCCATTATCCAAAGGTCTGGAAACCAAACTTTACAGACAGAGTTGGTAAGTGTCTCGGGTATCGGAGATCAGGAGCAAGTGAAGCATTGGAAATGCAAAAGGATCAAAGCAGAGGTAAGAAAGACAACAGGATTTCAATGGTAAGGTGGATATAATTATAGAATTCTGAATGTCATATCAGTCAAGGCTGTGACACCAAGAATAAGAATGCAAGAGTCTGATTTGTGAAATAAACAAAACATATACCTGAAACTGACATTCTTTGACTTCCTCTATGCATTTTACTTATTATGAATTATTCAGAGTTCACAGGTAATTAAACTAGCTGGAGCCAGGGCCATTCCAGATTCAGGTGAGTTCTGTTGGCAGCAGAAAGAAGAGTAGATGAACTGGGTTTGACAGGTTATATTTTCCAAAGATGGTCAACACAATATCGCCCATCAAATATGCTGTTCTGTGATGTGACCTTGCCATTTCCCATCAAGAAGTGAAGTCTTATTATCCTACCTGGACTTGACCTCAGTGGCCTGCTTGACCTACAGAAGGTGGCAGAGTGACACTCGGGGACATTTGAAACAGAATCACAGGCCTTAGGGCTTCTCCCTGGACCTCTGTGCAGGTCACCCTTTGGGCTGCTCCCTCTGCAAACTGCTGCTATGCTGAGGGCTCTAAGTCGCATGGAAAGGCCATGGGTGACCTGCAACACTCCCAGCAGTCAGCATCAACTGCCAGCCGTGTGACATCCCAATTCAACTGAACCTTCAGATAAATGCAGCCGCAGCCTCTGTTGAACTTCAGTTGCATGAGAGACCTCCAGCTGAATCCAGTCAACCCACTAAACTGTGAGAGAGAGTAATAAATTGTTGTTTTAAGCTATATGTTTTGAGGTAGCTTGGTAGGTAGCAATAGATAATCAGTGCATGGAGTTACAGGGATGATTTTGAAAATTACTTCTATCTATAGATATAATAGTGGGGCCATGTCAGTTACAATTACCACCTCTAGCAGACACAGAAATCCATTTAGATCCCCATCCTCCACTTTTTAGATGTTCGATACAAAGTTCAGTGGGGGAAGAATTTCAAAGTTAAAGTGAGATTTGGGGCTATCAAAGGAGCTTGATTTGCTGTGTCCTCATAATGCCTGTTACTTGTAACAGATTTGGCAAGAACTTGGAACAACTGAAAACATGAATAAGTTTAAACTAAAAGGCCAGGATGGAGCCCTGGCCAGTATATTCAGTGGCTTGGAGCATCATCCCATATACCGAAAGATGGTGCTTCCATTGCTAGTCAGGATGGAACCACGTTGCAGGTTCGATGCTCCATCAGGGCACTTATGGGGGAAAAATTATAGGGGTTGAGGAGAGAAAGTCCAGGATGGAGAATGAGCACTGTGAAAATTGAGTGATTACTGAACACCTTATAGAATCCACAGTCTGGTTATAATTGGCACTCGCAGGGGAAATTTTTCCAGAAAGATAAATCAGACCTTTCTCAAATAATTAATACCAGCGATCATGTTGCATATTATGCTGTTGGATTTCCTCCTGAGATATTTCCTCCTGCCAAGCTACTTCACTTTCCTCCAATCCCTCACTTGTTCAGCCCCTGTTAATGGGGAGACATCGTGCAGAACAAAGTAATTCTCAGTTTACAGCCAATTTTCAATTATTCAAGGCTTATGGAATTACAATTCAATCCATTACAGCTCTGCTTAAATATTGGCTTCATTGATATTTGGGCACATCTGGAAATTCAATCAGCTTAATTATAATTTTGCTAACATCACAACTGGTGTTTTGAAACCTAAATATTGAATCAGAATCACCTGTCTGGAAGGTCTGGGTTAAATGAGAGGAAGGAGAAAGAAAACATTTATAGATTGTCTTTTGTATGTATTTTGCTTGAAACACATTATCTACATAATCCCTGCAGAAACTCTATGAGGTATTCTTATCTTTATTCCATGAAAAAAAAAATGAGGCTGGGAAGACAACTTGGGTTTTGCTCCCTTTCCCTATTTTGCTGCTTAACATTAGAATTAGGAGTATAGATTCTAGACTCAAACAAGTTGGAATACATCCTCTGTTTTTCATCATATATTTCTATGAGAATTGGTTTTTTAATGTAGAGTTCATCTCTGTTTTTAGGTAAAGCAGTTTCTCTGTCATTTAGCTCTCTGAAAAGTTATATATTTTTTCATTGACCTAGCTTCTAATTTCTTTAACGCGCAACTTCATTTATCTGCTCAACACCTAGTCTTAGAGGTAAAACATGTAACCATTTAACTCAAAGAGAAGCAG
This sequence comes from Lasiurus cinereus, assembly GCA_011751065.1. NCBI lineage: Eukaryota > Metazoa > Chordata > Mammalia > Chiroptera > Vespertilionidae > Lasiurus > Lasiurus cinereus. The sequence continues at coordinate 24,831,451 of JAAGEH010000125.1, read as the reverse complement.
CAGCATGACTAAAGCAGAATGGGAAGTGGAAAGAAACATGAGTCATTTTATTATTTTTTAAAATATACTTTTATTTATTTCAGAGAGGAAGAGATAAAAACATCAATGATGAGCAAGAACCAACGATCCGCTGCCTCTTGCATGCCCTGAGCCCACAACCCAGGCATGTGCCCTGACCAGGATCAAACTGTGATCTCCTGGATCATAGGTTAATGCTCAACCACTGAGCCATGCCAGCCAGGCAAGAACACAAGTTTTTTTCTTCTCAAAACTGTAATTCTATCTGTCAGAGTACCTTGAATTTTGTTTGGAAAACATGGCTACCCTCTGTGTAAAGGGGAAAAGTGGTCCTAAGAATAAAAGTACCGATTATTTGGGACCCTTTGATGGCACTAATTACAGCATGCATGCCCTCAGTACAGCCTTTTGCCAGATATGGGCCATCAATGTAGATATCAGATCCCTGCCAATTTTGCTTCATGTTTTACATGCAACACAGGATGGAGATGTAAATTGTTTGCACGGCAACTTGTAATTTCTACCCATTAAAAACCTGTGTGGTGATGAGTTACCCATTCACTGAGGGGACCTTGATTCCAGGCAGATAGTTCTAATTCTCTGTCAGTAGTGTGTGGTCTGCCTGGCTGCCGACTGGCAGCTGGAATGAAACAAAGAACTGAGTTTCATTCTACAGTATGGCAATCTTATGGGAACACTAAGAGGTAAATAAAAAATTAGTCTACAATTCCTTGTATAATGAAATCCTAAAAGCATTTGCAGGCACCACGTAAGCTGCAACAACAGAAGGCAGTGTTGTAAATCAGAGAGCACACAGACTATGCCAAAGATTAAGTAATGACAATGCACAAATTGACTTCAGCAGTCATCCTTGAGGAATACATTTTACTGGGGTGATATCAATCTCACCCAGGCAAGCAGGAGGGGAAGGAAAAAGAACAGCAAAGATCAAAAGAGAACCTCTGGCAAATAAATTTCTAAAATGTAAGGTAAAGGAACATACTAATAGATCTGTCCTCTTTCAATCTAAATGAAATGTAGATTAATAGAAATTGCATCTCTCTTTAGCTAATAACTGATTGGAAAGAATTGTTGTCAACCTCCAGAGACAAAACAAAAACAAAAAGCAAACAAACAAAAACAAGTAAAAATAGCAGATTATTTTATACTAGAGGCCCAATGCACGAATTTGTGCACCAGTGGGGTCTCTTGGTCTGACCTGTGGGATCAGGCTGAAACCTGCTCTCTGTCCTCCCCTTGAGGAGTCCTGGATTGCAAGAGCAGTGAATAGAGCATCAGCCTGCGGGCTCAAGAGTCCCAGGGTCAATTCCGGTCAAGGGCATGTGCCTTGGTTGTGGGCACATGCCGAGTAGGAGGTGTGCAGGAGGCAGCTGATCAATGTTTCTCTCTCATTGATGTTTCTACCTCTCTATCCCTCTCTCTTCCTCTCTGTAAAAAAATCAATAAAATATATATTTTTTAAAAAAGGAAATTTAAAAATTCCCAGCTTGCCCTACATGCAAAGATAGAGTTAGGACTTGTATGCATGTGTGTGTAGGCATAGCCAGTGGAGACAGGGCAATGGGAGAAGGCGGGGGAGGGGAGGAATGGGGGAGGGTATGTACTGGGGGGTGGGGAGGGCAATAGGGGGAAAAATAATTAATTAATTAATTAATTAATTTTTAAAAAGAGGTAATCCTATATAATAAGAGGGTAATATGCAAATTGTCCCCTCTGGGAGTTCGACCAGAGTTCAACCGGGGGGTGGGGCCAGCCCACCAACTACCCATGGCCCCTCCCCCAGCCAGCCCTGCTCCTGATTGCCCCTCCCCCCCCCATCATCCGGATCGGGGCAGGCTGCCAGACCCCACCTGTGCACAAATTCATGCACTGGGCCTCTAGTAATATATGAGACACAATGATAAATTGCTGTTTTAGCCTGTGTTAGGGTAGCTTGTTATGTAGCAATAGATGATCAATACCATGAATGATATTACACTTCTTTCATGAGGCAGGAATTTCAAGCAAATAAATTAACATAAGAAAATGGTCTGCATGAAAGACTTCAAGGACTGACAGAAACAAACAAAATCACTTTGAGGGGAATACTTCTTACACACTACACTCAGACACTGGCAACAACAATTGAAGATGAATTCAGAATAAAAAAATTCAGCCGAGACCAATTTGGCTCAGTGGATAGAGCGTCGGCCTGCGGACTGAAAGGTCCTGGGTTCGATTCCGGTCGGGGGCATGTACCCTGCTTGTGGGCACAACTCCAGTAGGGGGCATGCAGGAGGCGGCTGATAGATGTCTCTCTCTCTCATCGATGTTTCTGACTTTCTATCCCTCTCCCTTCCTCTCTGTAAAAAATCAATAAAATATATTTTTTTAAAATGCAAATCACATAAAGAAATGAACAAACATGAGTTAAAAATGGCTATTAGGGAAAACATTATAACCTATTATAACCTAAAGATATGAGTTTATAAGCTGTGTGTAAAATCATTGAAGAAATGAAAATCACAAATAATTATGAATATCTTAGCTATTTCTTGATTTCTATGTCCTCAGACATTGCTTTTGTAATGTTGGTAGCAAACTCTGTTTTTGTTTATTTGAAAACAGTGGTAGGAAGAGGGTATTGACTACTAAAAGCATGAGGGGACTTTTGGTGATGATGGAAATACTCTATAGCTTGAGTGTTGTGGGGTTATAAAACTGTTTTGTTAAAATACTTTAAATTGTGCACCTAAAAGGGGGAATTTTACTGTATGTAAATTAAACCTCAGTGCCTGACACTGAAGAAAAGAAAAAACAATGAATCTCCTCACTTTCAAGGTAGCTGCAGATAGAAAACAGAATAAAACAGATGTTTCACTCAGAGAAAAGGAATTTGTGCAAAGATTCATCAAGAGACAAACTCACCCATGCCCAGCCTGTGTGGCTCAGGGTTGAGCACTGACCTATAAACCAGGAGGTCACGGTTCGATTACAGGTCACATGCCTGGGTTTCGGGCTCCATCCCTAGTGTGAGGCATGCAGGAGGCAGCCGATCAATGATTCTCTCTCATCATTGATGTTTCTCTCTTTCCCTCTCCCTTCCTCTTTGAAATCAATAAACATATTTAAAAAAAAAACTCATGCAAACAAGAAAAATAATAGAAAAGAAGTGTATTCAAATCCTATTAAAGGTTCATTTATTTAAGTCAGTTAAGACTCATCTGAACATCATGCCCCAAAAGCAGACATGGATAAGGCAGCCTCCTGTAGAAAGCAACTTCCCTAGTGAGATTCAGTGTCAACACACAGCTATGTCCATTTTTCAAAATTTTAGAAATTTAGAACTATAGAAACATTCAAATTTATTTCTGCCATTGAAAAAATAACTAAGTCCTTCTGTTTATCTCTGAAAAGTAAAAATGTATTTGTTAAATCAGAAACTTGAAAATCATTCAAATCCAGACTTTGCCAGTAATAAGTAATCTAATCTTGAGCCAGACATCTCAGTTCTCTGCTCCTTGGACACCTAATTTGTAATAATAAACGGAGTGAACCAGTCGAGCCCTCAGGCCCGTTCCTGCATTCACGTTCTCAGAGTTTATGACAATTTGCACTTAGAAAAGGAGCCACTAAAACTGCAAAGTCAAATAGTAAATTGGAAAAAAAAACAAACACAGAGATCTGTAAAGTCTAACTGACCATGGTAGATTGAAGTTGTACAATTTCAGAGAGTAGTAAAATCATGCTTTCCTCAAAAATCTCCTTTGGAGGGTATGCAAAGGAAAGTTACAAAATTACAATATATCAATTTTAAGAAAATTAGCAAATAGTAGCTTCTGACATCATATCCCATTCCTTCAAAGTTCTATGTTAACTGTAAGAGATTATTGAAATAGTAGCCCACACGAACCACCTCAAGTAAAGCGTGCAATGTATTAGCAAAATCCCAGCAGATTGCATGGAATCCAAGAGCAGCTAAGCCTCAGAAGGTACTGAAACAGGAATATCAGGACTTGAGATTACTCTTCTTGATTCTCTGGGCTGTTTTAGTATACCAGCCACCAACTGGTATACTGAAATTTAATTCTGGTACTAACTATCTGGAATTAGCACCGACCCAACAAGTTAAGGGCTCAGTCCTTTACAAGAGGACTGTCACTTTGAGGTCAGCCAGATATCAGGGATCCCCAGGCCACTTGCACCTCAGACTGGCTGGCTATAAATTCAGGATTCCCTATAAACTCCCAATTTTTTAGATTGACTCAGAAAACTCAAGAAAGCATGATATTTATAATTAGTCTTCTTATAAAGGATACAAATCAGGGATAGTCAAATGAAGTGACAGAAAAACCAAGAAAGATCTGAGAAAATCCTGAATATAGAGCTTCCAAGTCCTCTTCCCATAGAATCAGGACATGCCACCCTCTGACACATTGGTATATTCATCTATCAGGAAGCTCTACTGAACTTCAGTGTCCCAAGTGTTTATTGAGGTTTCATGATGAAGCATGATTGACTAAATCTTGGCCCTGTGATTAAGCTCATTCTTCAGCCCTTCTTTTCTTCCTAGAGGTCAGACTGACTCAAAGTCCCAATCTCCTAATCATGTTGTTGGTCTTTCTGGTAGCCAACCCCCATCCTGAAGCTATTTACAGGTTGACCTTGAGTCTTCTCATTAGCATAAACTCCAATGTGACCTAAGAAGCTCATGAATAACAAAGATACATTTATCACTTAGGAAATCCCAAGAGTTTTTTAAGCAATGTGCCAGGAACCTAGGACAAAGACCAAGCAAATTCTTTATTATACAGCATAACTCATCTCTCTGCTCCTCTCTGAGCAGTCTTTTTTAATATTCTATCTCTGCACAGAGGCATTCCTAGTTTCAAGATGCTGGTAGACTACAGCTGTCCCAGCTGCAGAGCTCCAGCTTGATATGACTGTGGAGGAAAGGCTGTTACCTGATGTAACCACTGTCAGACCCCCATGCTAGGTACAGTTAGATCCAGGGCAGAACAGAGATTGCTTCACAGAAATACCCGTCCAAACTATGTGATCCACCCCTCTCCTATACCCCATGACATGCTTTGTGCTGGTTTCTGGAATAGTCTATGGCCCCAGACAAACTTAAAAGGCAGGCAAGCATGACAGATGGCTTCCCCTTATCTGAGGCATATGACATCCCAGTACCTGAAATAGGACCTTAAGAGCATTCATCTCAGGTAAAAACTGTTGTTTAAATATTAACCCTGCTATTCTGGCTTCTGTTCACACTTACTTGCTTAAACAATAGGGTAGTTACCTCAGCTTCCACATTGAGACATGGAATCTCACATAAATCCATCCCACATTACAAAGGTTATTCTCCTGTGCCGGAGGACCAGAACCACAGAAGATTGATTCCTGTTAACTCAGTGGCTCCAGGAGTTGAGACTGTAGATGATCTTTAGAGATTATTAACTCTGCTCAATTTTGCTTCTGTACAATCTGCTTTCGCAAGATAGGTCCACATTCCAACATCTAGCAGAATGTGGTTAGGAGACAAGGAGCAGTCAACAGGAACAGTTGTAGCCCACTGAAATCTACCCCCATGGCTGTTTGCAGAATTTATAACGGAAAAAAAAATGTGGTTTGGATCTTTAAAAAGGGCTGCATACCCCTGAGACAGCACAGTCGTGAGTGTGTACTCTACCTGCTGTGGTGCCCTCTCGGCCATCGCTGGCCAGCTCAATAAATCCTTGCTTGCTTATTACCAACTTAGCAGCCTCCATGGTCATTTGCAACTGGTCATGGAAGTCACAATATTTGGCATCTCGCTACAGCTGAGGTGTACCGCATTTGTAGGTTTTCTTTAACAAACTCTTAATGTAATGATATCATTGGCAGCCTTTCCTCTGGTCTCTTGGCCTATGAAATTTCATGTAACATGACCATTGAGATTTAACACCCAATTCCAACTATGAACTATCATTCCTGAGTTACCATTTTAAATGTCTGGGAAAAGAAATCTAAATGCCCCAGACTGAGTCACGAGTCCATTAGTTTAAAAGCTATGATCAGAGGTTGAAAGTCATAGGATGCTTCAAAAGCGCCCTGTTGATTCTCCAAGAACAGAACATGGACTTGGCAGTCATCAGACAATGAATCTAAATACAAGTTCTATGATTAAGGAAAGTGTGCAAAGCCAGGGCCTAGGAAATGTGAAAAAGATCCGCACAAAAAGAACCAAATTTAATTCACACTCTGTTGCCTCCCTTCCCATACTCTTTATAATATAGGTGTAGAAATAGTTCCGTTCAACTTGATACTAATAGGCTGGGAGGCAAACCCCAGTTGGACATGTTCTTTCTTGTATACAGATAGCTTTATTTGGTTTTAGGGAACCATTGTAAATGGAGAGAGCAGTTTGTAGGGAATGGAAGAAAGGTAAGTTCCCTTTGGGAATACTTTTTGGAATCAAAATATAAAGAGCTAATAGAAGACTTCAATAAATGCTAACCAAATAGAACATATCTGAACTAAAGGAGAAAGATAAAGGTCTCTAGCTGCATGTGAGGTAAGTTCATTAAAGCTAGATTAAGACAAATGAGACTGTGTCATAATGATGAAGCGATAACTCACAAACTGCAAGTGCAGAAATGCAGTCTGGTCTCCAGAAGGGATTGAGACCAGAACTTCAAAGCCCTCAGCTTTCTCTCTCTCTCTCTCTCTCTCTCTCTCTCTCTCTCTCTCTCTCTCTCT